>JAURVB010000165.1:0-40770 GCA_033002965.1 Piper betle | reverse complement strand
AACCCTATTAGTTGTTCCGTAGGATTGATAGCCTCCTACTTGCTAACATGGCCTAAAGTCTAGCTAGTTGCCGACCTTTGTCCACCTTGCCCTTCTGACTCAACATGTTAGCTACCACATTCGCTTTCCCTGGCTGATATAAGATTTGGAAGTCGTAGACCTTCAAATATTCTATCCACCGCCTCTATCGAAGGTTAAGGTCCTTTAGGGTGAAGATATACTTCAAACTCTGATGGTCAGTGAAGACTTGGAACTGGGCTCCATATAAGTAGTGTCTCTAAATCTTTAGTGCAAAAACTACTGCTATTAGTTCCAAGTCATGGGTTGCATAATTTTGCTCATGAATTTTCAATTGATGAGAGGCATGGGCCACCACTTTACCTCCCTGCATAAGGATACATCCTAAACCCAATAGGGATACATCACTGAAGACTACGAATCATTTATTACCATTTGGCAGTAGATAAGACTGGTGCAGTTGTTAGACTCTTCTTTAGAGATTAGAAACTATTCTCACACTTACTACTCCATTCGAACTTGACGCCCCTTCCTTGTGAGTTTCGTCATTGGCGATGCCACTAAGGAGAAATCTTTAATGAATTTCCTGTAATACCCCCTCTAAACCAAGAAAACTTCTGATGTCAGTGACTGCTTTCACTTTTGATGGATCTACTGCAATTCCAGCCTTTGAGACAATACGACCAAGGAAATTTACCTCCCTCATCCAGAAGTCACACTTTGAGAGCTTGGCAAATAGAGAGGTGGTTGACATGCTCTTCTTCATTATTTGAAGACCAGAATATCTTCCACAAACACGATAATAAACTTGCTCAGGTATGCGTGGAATACTTTGTTCATGAGTGACATAAAGACTGCTGGTGCATTTGTTAAACCAAAAGGCATAACCAGAAACTCATAATGTCCATACTAAGTTTGGAAAGCCGTTTTTTGTATATCTGACTCCTTTACTTGGCAACTTGTGATAACTAGACCGCAAGTCTATCTTAGATAATATTCCAGCTATTTTTAGCTGATCAAACAAGTCATCAATCCTCAGAAAGGGCTACTGATTCTTGACTATTACTTGATTGGGTTGTCGATAGTCAATAGACAACCGAAGTGATCCATCCTTCTTCTTCACAACAAAAACAGGGGCTGCCCAGGGTGAAGTACTTGGCCGGATGAAACCTACCTGCAACAACTCTTCTAGTTGACTCTTTAACTCCTTTAGTTGTGCTGGAGCCATACGATATGGTGCTTTAGAAATTAGTGTTGTTCCAGGTGCTAGGTCAATGGCAAACTCCACTACCCACTTAGGAGGTAACCCTGGAAGTTTGTCTGGAAACTCTGCTACCACAGGAATCATGGACAACTCTTTGGGTTTGCACTCAGACTCAACTAAATTACTCCAAAAAGGTTGCCAACCTCACTTGGTGTCGATGGGGCAAGCCTTTTTGGTAATGTCTATCCAGCTCTCCACCTTTATTAGATCGATCCCTCTTACAAATAGTTCAGCTCCATTCTTCCTGAAGTTTTCCATAGTGTAACGGTCACTATTATCAACAGATGGTGGCACCACTTGTCGGACTACCGGTGGCACTGGGTTTGGATGCTCCCCGCGCTCGCCCGAGTCTGCTAACCTTGCCTCGCCCTTGGGCACTCCCTGACCACCATCTGGGGTTATTCTAGGACTTGCTGCTGCCCATCCTTGGGGGTCTCCCCTGACCACCATCTGGGGTGATTCTGGGACCCGTTGCCGACTTTGAGGCTCCATTCCCTTCTACCACTCCCGGTAACCACTGAACATTATTTTGCACCACAGAATTTGTATTTTTTGAAGCATACGCCAGTCCCTACATGACCATCAAAATTTGGGCCAACACATTCTCTATGTTAGAATTTGATTGCGCAAATCGGTTTGACTGTCTACGAGTGCCTGCCATCTGACACATCACACCATCATGTCTCATTAATATGTTTATTTTTTCCCAGTTATGACTTAAGTTTATTAGCAAGTGAATTTATTAATTCAAAACACAACACAGTGGGAAAAGCTAATTATTAGACATTTTAACAAGGTACTTCAGTCATAAAATGTGAGCTTGTGGGAAACTAGGCTATGATACCACCTGTAACAACCCCCCTTGTTTCATGATATTGTAGGCCTTGTGAGTTAGGTGTTACTCAAAATTTAACAAAACTAACCCTATAATGAGTAATCCTAACCAGACCGGGTGTTACTTAAAAGGTTACATGAATAATATGAAAGTAATTAAGTCTAGCATTTCTAACTCAAAAGAACTTATGTTTCAAATGACAATGTATGAAATAATCATCCCACAGTCTTGGACCATTTCCCATATCCACATTTATAACACAAGAAAAGTAAAAAGAGAAGTCCACTTATTATCTATTCACCACCCGAGTTAGTAGAAGAATCGCCTAGTCATCTCTTAGTCTTTATTTCCAGCTGCTAACCTGCGGAGACAATTCCGCGTTAGTGATTAAACACTAAGCCGTATAATTAAATAAAACAAGTTCATAAACTCCCTATCTTTATCAATAATATAGACTGTTGTGACCATTCTAATGTGTCCATTTATTAGCTGATGGTTCAACCCACCATGTCAATTAGTTAGCTGAGGGGTCAGTCCACCATGTCCATCTATTGGCTAATGGGTCAGTCCATCATTTCCATTACCGGCTGGTGAGTCCAATCCATCATATCTGTAATTTGCTGGCGAGTCCAATCCGCCATGTCTAATTTATTGGCTGATGGGTCAGTCCATCATGTCCATTACTAAATGTTGAGTCCAATCCGCCATGTCCGTTATCGGCTGGCGAGTCCAATCCACCGTGTCTAAATTATTGGCTGATGGGTCAGTTCTATCATGTCCATTACTGGCTGGCGAGTCTAATCCGCCATCTCCGTTATCGGCTGGTGAGTCCAATCCATTATGTCCTAATTAGCTGGTGAGTCGAATCCGTCATGTCTAAATTATTTGCTAATGGGTCAGTCCATGATGTCCATTATCAGCTGGGGAGTCCAATCCGCCATGTCTGTTGTTTGCTGGTGAGTCCAATCCACCATGTCCATAATTAGTTAGCGAGTCCAATCCGCCAAGTCCAATTTATTGGCTGATGGGTCAGTCCATCATGTCCATTACTGGTTGGCAAGTCCAATCGTCATGTCCGTTATCGGTTGATGAGTCCAATCCACCATGTCTATAATTGGTTGGCGAGTTAAATCCGCCATGTCCAAATTATTGGCAAATGGGTCAGTCCATCATGTCCATTACCGGCTAGCGAGTCCAATCCGCCATGTCTGTTATCGGCTGGTGAGTCTAATCCACCATGCACGTTATTGGCTATGCTTGTAAAAATCGGAATCGGAATCGGTCTAAATCGAACAGGAATCGGTTCAGTTGAATCGGCCTGAATCAGTCCTATACGAAAATTTTAACTTAATCAAAATTAGTGGGTTATTAGGTAGAATATATGATTCTGATGTAATTTTCACTTTATAATGTATATTATAATTTATGATATTTTTTCATTTTTTTTAAAATTTTTTTAAATTATTTGGAGTTAATGATTGTTTCATCCCTCGTTCTCCCCCACCACCGCCCCCGCCCCATCGCTGCCGCTGTAAAACCCACGATTCGAGTTAGGGTTTTATATTCAGAACCGGTCGGGTCGACCGTTATTTTTTCGAGTTGAGTCAGTTTCAGGACACGTGTACCGAGCCGACGCCGGTCGCGTGTATGAGCTATGAGGGTCATGCGTACCCAAGTATATGATGATAACGTCATGAACACAGCAGAACAGAATGAGTTATCAGATATATGAGAGTATGTCAGTCATTTTTTTATTATTATTTTTATATATAATGGATCGTAGAATTAGTTTTAGGCCGTTTATCGCGTTAGGACGCGTTACGGGCATTTTGGGTGGGTTGATAGTTCTAGAGCATATCATTACGATGTTTGGTATTTGTTTGATTTTACGGGATTTTTCCCGATTTTTATGAATTTTTTTTAGGATTTAATACGACTTAGTTATTATACTTGACTCGAGTCGGAGACGAGTCAAGTAATATTTACGAGTTTGCCACCACACACACCCTCGACTTTTTCCTTTCTTCTTCCCCAAACCCTCGCCCGCGCCGCACCTGTTTGCGCTCCACCGCCGCCGCTGTCGGCGCCGCCGGGCCGTCGACCGACGCCGCCCAGCTCGGCGACGACGTCGCCTCGGCCGCCCGGACTAGGTCCGGCCCCCATCGGACCGCCGCGACGCGAGGAAACCACGGACGCCGAGGAGCTTCACCGGATATTCCGCGGGGCTTAGCCGGTGGAGCCCGATCGAGCTTTGGACGCCGAGGAGCGCCGAATTCGAGCTCCGAGGCGCGCGACGGAACCCTAACCGTCGCCGATTGCCGACGACGTGAGGTATAATTACCTCCGATTGATTTCTTTAAAATTGATTATGATTGTTAGTATAACATGCTAGAATTAAATAATTGTCATGATAAACATATGAGTATGAGTGTAGTGATGATTGCATGATGCAATTAATTGAGAATGAATAGGGAGTGATTTAATGAGGTAGATCGAGTTGAGCATGATAATTGTGTGTGATGTGATTAATGAGTTATAATTGACAAAATACTGATTTCCAAGAATTAATTTAATTAAATAATTGATTTATTTTAAGATTTACAAAACCCTCAATAAAACAACCTAATTATTTTCAGGGTTTTACACATCCAAAAAAATGTTCTAGCAAGCCCATTGATTAAAACCCTAGAAGTGATTAAAGCCAATTAACTAAACATGAAACTAAAACCTTAATTAAGTTACCTAATAATATTTAAGACTTCACTTAGGACCTAATTAAGATAATTAAGTGATGTTAAATGTTGAGCATGTGTGGAGGCTTTACCATGGTTTACGTGCCGATGTGACCCAATCTTATCTTATTCAATTCCATCGATGTGCTAGGTATTGTGGCTGAACTCATTGACTATAATATGGAGTTCTACTCATTCAGGTTTGTAGGACTCTCCCTTTGCTTGATTCTGCTTGACTCCTTATATGTCGAGTTTAACTATGTTTTAGACATAGAACAACATCGATAGTATTTTATCGGATACTCCAATGTTGGGTCATTTAGCCTTATTTTTTACGTGTTTAATAAAACTTCAATGTTGAGACCCCTTGATGGCTTTCGAAAGATGAGATATCTAGGAACTAAGCATGAAATCCTCTCCAAAGCCTATATATATATATATATATATATATATATATATATATATATATATATATATATACATATACATAAACATACATACATATAAATATGAGGGTTTTTGGCTTTTACAAGTAAAAGTGTGTATGGTATGTGTCACAGGGCTGTATCGAGGACCCAATTTTTGCCCTCAAATACAGATCTGTGCGGCGTATTCCCCTCCTAGGAACACTCAGCCTTCCACAAGCACACAGCAACTTGCAGAAATCTGCAACTCGAAAACAACTCCGCACACGGTCACACTCACAGCTACGAACTCCTTCGCCACACCGATACTCAATATCGCTACCGATATGAGGAGACCGGCTACCAACAAACAATGCACCAACCACGATCACGCACCAGCCCGTGATCCAGCCTTCTTGAGTATCAGTACTCCTTACCGATCAAGTCTCGAGAGTCACCAAACACCTCGCTCGTGTTCGGTCGTGCTGGTCTCTGCCCTACTCGTCACCGCGACTTGTCCTCGTAACTAAGTCACGTTGTAAACGTCGACCCCGACCTGGAAACAGACGCTACTTGTCTACATGCGACAAACAACAAGCAACACATAGAGATACGGGAAAATTCCCAACCTTATATTACAACACTATGAATACAAGGATACAAGCACTCGAACTCATATCAAGTACCTGCTCGGCACTGTGGATAGCTCCCACACGCCTCGCCTTGGGCTACTCGCTCACCCTAAGACTACCCGCAAGTCGTGGACATGCAAGCCCCACAACTTGACCTCTCGACCCTCACTTGACAGGTCTAACCCTTCGGCCCTCGCAGCTCGAAGGAACGGAACAACACCGAAAGGAACCCTGGTCTAGGGGCAGCACCCGACTGCTCCGACAGTCCCCCATTCTCGACCATGGTGGTTCTCCTCCCTCGAGAACCTGACTGCTCCGACAATCCTCCTTTCTCTACTACATGTTGTTCTCTCTTGTCTTCGCTGTTCTCTACACAAGGATAACATCTCCTTATATAGACACCCGGCTGAAGTGCTGCACGCCAACACATGAACCCCTTGGTGCTTGGTGTTCCGGCTTCCACCCCTTGGTGCTTCGTGATCCGACTTCCACCCCTTTGGTGCGGCACGGTCACCTGGTTGAGACCCCTGGCTCGAACCAGCTGACCAAAGTATCAACCTTTGTGAGTACGGTCCAGCAAAACCATGCACATGCACGATAACCCCAAGTCCCGCAAACTGCTCCTTCACTTCGCTCGGTCATCGGCACCAACGCGCACCCATGCTACTCGAATTGCTCGGTAGCGCAAACATGCTCGGTCGTGGTGCTTGGCCATTCGCACCCATCGCTCCCGGTACTCGTGACTCCGCTGCTCGATAGAGTCTCCCGGCTAAGCTTGACCTCGCACACGACTGGAACCCGCCACGCTTGATATGCAGCATCGGTATGCTTGGTACTCCTTACCGATCATGATCGCTACAGCAACTATCAGTACTGTCCGATATCTCGCTCGGTACAGCAACTCCCCCGATAGACCCCATGCACCAAACAGCACCCAACTGCCGCTACGTACGCTATGGCATACCGGTCCTCCCTCGGTCCTCCGATAGCGCGCATGCACCACTGTCTGATCAATGCAAATAGCACGAATCAGCACTGGTTGTTTCACCACACTCGAGTAACCCCTGTTACCCATCATGGACGTGGGAAATACTAGGAAAAACCCTCAACCCTAGTGTCCCGGTCATGCCCGTGACTAGACCTGTAACAGTTCTCCCCCACCAATGAGAGCCGATGTCCTCATCGGAGAGTTTGTCACGGTCCATTTTCCCAAATCGAACTTGATCCTCCACCTTGTTATGTCCTCCGCCAAGAGATTCTTCCTGCCTCATACATGAAGACTCAGCCTCCCCTCGGCTTCCTCTAGGTATAGACAAACCTGCAACGACTCCGCTCTATGTACCATAGGCCCGCTGCTAAGTGGTACCAGCTCCTCTTCCATTGCATCGTCCCCGATCTGTTGCGCTTCAGACCTCGCATGTACTCCTAGAGACTCCACCAACTATGCACTTTAGCCTCCCAGTTCATCATGAAACTCGGACTAACAACTCCCTGTGGTTCCGAAAGCTGCTGGCTACAAGCACCTCCTCAAGACTCTGCAATGTCGCTAGTGATTCAAGAACCTCGATTGGTTTTCTCCATCTTCATGTAAAGCACTGCTGGCTACTCTTCCAGCACAAACTCACCTCATCTAGTGGCTGTCTAGACAAGTTGGAATGAAGAAGTTTGGATTTGCCTCGCTGCAACCCAAACACGGTAAGTGAAACCCTAACTCAGGATTTATCACCTACTCCATCAGCTCTCAATATCTGCTCTCTAGTGTCTTTGGTCGAACATGGAGGTGGATACTCCATAAAGGCTGCTAGCTTCCAGACTCTGTCCCCTACACTCCCAGTGCTGGACATTTCCTCCCTCCTGAGGAAAAGCTGATCTCCCGTTGGCACCTCATCCCCGTCTGGTGGTACTCCAGATGCAATGAGTATCCTTGTGCCTTGTCAGTGATTTTCATCAACCAGTGACCCGAACGAACATCAGGTACTTCCATCCCTCTCCATGGATGTACTCCCCCTGAATGATCCATGCCTCATGCATGTGTTGCTGCCTCTCCCCATAGACAAAGGGATAGAGCACCCTCCTGCATCTACGCAGCAACTCGTTCGTGTAATCCCGGACATACTTCCTGAAGTAGTTAGCTAACTTCTGGAAGCTCCATACTCGGACTACAGTGCTAGCCTTCAGCCAATCCACCCCTAGGTGAAACCTAGACTTCCCCACACGCACCTTGCCAACATTATGCCCAACGGATTCCACTGCTCTTCTCTGATCCATCCTCGGACCAAGCAGCACCTTCGGTCCTCTAGGTATCCCCGCTGACACCCGGGCTGGGGCCTTGGTGACCTCCACCAAGCGCTCGCAGATTTCCTCTAGATTAAACCACTGTTTGATGTAGTCCCTCACGGTTCCTGTAAGTCGAAGCTCCTTCAAAGCCTCACGTGCCACCCATGCAGTATAAGTCGGCAAAACCTGATCCCTAAGTTCTCCCCTCATGGCCTCCCACGTCTCCATCGTCCTGGGTGCGTGTCCTTCATCAGCAGTTAAGAACATACTGGATATTGAGACTTGCCTATGAGTAGGGATCTTCGCAGCTCAAAAATACTCCTCCGAGTCCCAGATGAAGTTCTTCTCTCCCGAACTTCGTTGGCTTCCAGCACCTTAAGCCTTCCTGGTGTTTCGGCTGCATGGTCAGCAGCAATCTGCTGAGGTGAGGGGAGTAGTGCCCGCTTCAGAAGAGCAACATCCTCCTGCACTATCTCCAAACTCGCCCTGAGATACTCCAACATCTCAGCCATCTCGTTCCTTGCATCGCTGGATTCCGGATGCTCGCCAACACTCAACACCTCCTTGGTCAAGTTCCAGTTGGACAAACACCGGGTGATTATTATCCTCACCATTGGTCGGCCCTCCAACCAACACCTCCAGCCTTGCAACTCGCTCTCCGAGAGCATTTGTGGACCTCGTGTCCACCACCTGGTTGGTTCGTCGGTAGATCTGTGATGCCTTCGTGTACGACCATGCAATTCTGCAACTTGGCCACCCTACTCTGGTATACCGCTACTTGAGGTACGCAACCAAGCCTCAATTCCGCTACCAGCTTTTGCTGTAGCGCCACTTGAGCCTTGCTCTGATACCTCTGTCACAGGGCTGTATCGAGGACCCAATTTTTCCCCCTCAAATACAGATCTGTGCGGCGTATTCCCCTCCTAGGAACACTCAGCCTACCACAAGCACGCAACAACTTGCAGAAATTTGCAACTCGGAAACAACTCCGCACACGGTCACACTCACAGCTACGAACTCCTTCGCCACACCGATACTCAATATCGCTACCGATATGAGGATACCGGCTACCAACAAACAATGCACCAACCACGATCACGCACCAGCCCGTGATCCAACCTTCTCGAGTATCAGTACTCCTTACCGATCAAGTCTTGAGAGTCACCAAACACCTCGCTCGTGTTCGGTCGTGCCGGTCTCTGCCCTGCTCGTCACCGCGACTTGTCCTCGTAACTAAGTCACGTTGTAAACGTCGACCCCGACCTGGAAACAGATGCTACTTGTCTACATGCGACAAACAACAAGCAACACACAGAGATACGGGAAAATTCCCAACCTTATATTACAACACTATGAATACAAGGATACAAGCACTCGAACTCGTATCAAGTACCTGCTCGGCGCTGTGGACAGCCCCCACACGCCTCGCCTACCCGCAAGTCGTGGACATGCAAGCCCCACAACTTGACCTCTCGACCCTCACTTGACAGGTCTAACCCTTCGGCCCTCGCAGCTCGAAGGAACGGAACAACACCGAAAGGAACCTTGGTCTAGGGGCAGCAGCCGACTGCTCCGACAGTCCCCCATTCTCGACCATGGTGTTCTCCTCCCTCGAGAACCTGACTGCTCCGACAATCCTCCTTTCTCTACTACATGTTGTTCTCTCTTGTCTTCGCTGTTCTCTACACAAGGATAACATCTCCTTATATAGACACCCGGCTGAAGTGCTGCACGCCAACACATGCACCCCTTGGTGCTTGGTGTTCCGGCTTCCACCCCTTGGTGCTTCGTGGTCCGACTTCCACCCCTTTGGTGCGGCACGGTCACCTGGTTGAGACCCCTGGCTCGAACCAGCTGACCAAAGTATCAACCTCTGTGAGTACGGTCCAGCAAAACCATGCACATGCACGATAACCCCAAGTCCCGCAAACTGCTCCTTCACTTCGCTCGGTCATCGGCACCAACGCGCACCCATGCTACTCGAATTGCTCGGTAGCGCAAACATGCTCGGTCGTGGTGCTTGGCCATTCGCACCCATCGCTCCCGGTACTCGCGACGCCGCTGCTCGATAGAGTCTCCCGGCTAAGCTCGACCTCGCACGCGACTGGAACCCGCCGCGCTTGATACGCAGCATCGGTATGCTCGGTACTCCTTACCGATCATGACCGCTGCAGCAACTATCGGTACTGTCCGATATCTCGCTCGGTACAGCAACTCCCCCGATAGACCCCATGCACCAAACAGCACCCAACTGCCGCTACGTACGCTATCGCATACCGGTCCTCCCTCGGTCCTCCGATAGCGCGCATGCACCACTGTCTGATCAATGCAAATAGCACGAATCAGCACTGGTTGTTTCACCACACTCGAGTAACCCCTGTTACCCATCATGGACGTGGGAAATACTAGGAACAACCCTCAACCCTAGTGTCCCGGTCATGCCCGTGACTAAACCTGTAACAGTATGCATGGACTTCACTAGTACTTCTTCAAACCTTATGGTAGTAAGGAGTATGAGGGTACTGCATAACGTAATACATTTCTAAAATTTGTGGCACTAACTTAACCGTAAGTGTTATAGGTATGAATATGAATATTAGTTATGCATGTGCGCCAAAACTCATTTAAGTATGCTTGCTTACAGCTTAGTGTGCTGCAATTCTGAAGTTTCCTAAGTTCTTGTGGGTATAGAATACCCATTTGCCAACTTGTTGTTTTATCTGTAGTTATTCGGGCAAAGAATCAAATTTATTTGATTATTGAGGTGGTCAGCCTAGGTGCATGGATCAAGTGGCTAGTGGTGGTGGTGGCGGGGGCCCTGTGTTATGTCATGTATTTTGTGGATGACTATATAATGTGTACCTTGTATGATTCCGATGTATCTCATGATGGTTGTGATAGCATGTTTTATCCTTATA
The DNA here is from genome assembly GCA_033002965.1 of Piper betle. Lineage (NCBI taxonomy): Eukaryota > Viridiplantae > Streptophyta > Magnoliopsida > Piperales > Piperaceae > Piper > Piper betle. The sequence goes on along the minus strand of JAURVB010000165.1, from coordinate 29,690 downwards.
TTATTATATTTTATTGTGGAGTTATAATACTTTTGAGCAAGGTTAACCATCGTGTGCAAGTTAGATAAACCTCAAAGTCCTAGAATACGATGAGGAGCTAAGTCAAATGCACAAAACATATTTGGCTGCAGTTGTTTTTGTTTAGAGTAACGTGGGTGGAGGAGCTTATGGTTCACACCAGCTGAAGACCTATCTGAAGTCTGAATATTAGGTTTGATGCCCGATACTCTACGATGCTATGTAATTTCCATGACACTTTAATTATTGCCCGCATAGGGGATGTGGAATAGGCGACCACGACCCTTGTTTAAATATTTGCATCATCTTCGTGTAATGAATAAGGACTAAGCTAATTACTTGAACTAAGCAGTAAGAATATGATGTATGCAACAACATGCATCCTCAAAACTGTAGCGAGGGTGTGCTTCTTCTACAGCTGTGAATGATCATCGCATTTTGAAAGTCACCACTTACAATTATAGGGGTGGTTTTGCCTTCATTAAGGCTAGGGGTGTTTATATAAGATTCCTTTACATCTAAGATCTACCTTTGTAATATGAACTTTGCACACATTCTATGAAAACCAAGCCTGGTGTCCATCTTAAGACTCCATGAAGAGTTGAGATCCGCTTCTATAAAGTTTGTATACGATAGCCCAACGAGAATGTTCTAAATTATAATATCATGATTCAGTCCTTCCTTTGAGCCAAATTGGGGTGTTACAACTTAGTATCAAAGCCAACCTTTTTGACTATTAAGGTGGCACACTTTTGGAATGTGTGTGTTATACATACTATGTTGTATGTGGTTGTTCTATTGTAGACCCCCCACCACCAAAGCCGATCCACAGCTTAGCCGACAGGTATGTCTTTGTCTATGCTTCTGCTAACTTCCTTTTTGGTGTTTCCAATGGCTAGTTTGTGTGTGGCAATTTGTAAGCAGTCTATGTCCGTTAGTTTGTGGTTAGTATTAGTGATCAAATAATTTGAGCAAATGGGAAGCGGACGACAAGGTAGACCGCCGATACGCTGCAGGCTTACCCCTGACAGGTGATTCCCATTGCCCGTGCAGGAGCCAGTGGCGGATCCCGAGATAGAGTTGATTAGGGTCCTGCAAGAGGAACAATAGACCTTGAGGGTAGACCAGGTGAGAGCCGTAGAGGACCGGTAGCTATCTCGTGAGGTGATAATCTAGCTGTTGGATATAGTCTGCGAGATGGCCATGACCATGACTAGACTGAAGAAGAGGCCAACAAGGGTAGAGACACCTGCTAAGGCCTCTGAGTTGGAGTGAGTACCACCACTGCCGCCGCCGATAGCTCAATATCCCCATATTCCACTATTGCTGTTGGTTGTAGGGCTTGTATAAAATCCCAGCCCAAGGATGACAGTGGGAGTTTCGTTCCACAGACAAACCGGCAGTGAGGTGGAGAGGCTAGACCACGTCATTTTGTTGTTGGCGAGGGCTCAGGCAGTCAGAGCTTTGTGCAACCCCATCACACTAGAGGGCATTGGGATGTTGAGCACTTCCTGAAGAAGAATCTCTAATATAGGCCACATATATAGCACAACATCATGACAAGAAGTAATATTAAATAACAAGAGATATTTATATAAAAAATATTGTACCTAAGTTATTTTTTGACTCGTAAATGGATGCACCAAGAGAAGCAAATGGAAAAAATTAATGATATGAATAATTAATGTGTTCAGTAGCTCGAAGCATGTTCTCTTGCAACCTTTTAAGGGAAGCAAAATTAAAAAGAAGTAATGAACCTGATAAAGGAGCATGTCTTCGGCCAAAGAAATAAGTAAAGCAACAACAAAAGCACCTCCTGTGCCTCCTGCACCTGTAGTGTCAACACCCGGGGACAATGTAAATCCTTTCACCTTTTCTCATAAATCCTGAAAATATGCCATGTATGTCAAAGAACTAAAAAAAATCCTGAATTTGAATATTAAATTTTACCTCCAACTTCATAACCAACTCTAACAATGACCACTTATAGCTACCCGTCCATATCATTCAATTTATTATGTTTGACACCATCAAGTATCAAACTAAGTATCATCCCTTGCTGCCATTGGTGATGAGCAACAGGTTCAACCCATCAAACAGCTAATTAGCATGACTACATTATCGTCATAGTGGCCCTTCTCTATCAAGAATTCCACTTCGTAACAACTAACCTACTTATACATGAAAGCTTGGAATTTAGTTTATTAACCCATAGTAAATGAGATTTTGGATCAGGTCTCTCCGTTAGTTAGCCGAGATAATATTTGCATATATAATAGCAATAATAACTATAGTTTAAAATCCTTGGATTCGAGTCTCGGTTTGCCCCAAAGTTGGAGTCAATTTGGAAATACTTGAAGTCAATACATTCATTTTTAATTCAATAAATAAAAATAATTTATGAAATTAGGAGATATTATTCTTTTTGACACCAGCATAAAATTGATAGATATATGATTTATATTATTTTGAAAAATTGGTTTATCTAGATTTAAAAATAATATGTTTCGATAACTTTTGTTTTTTAACTCAAAAAATCAATCATAAATTTGTCAATAATAATCACCCATAGAGTTTGACTCAGAAGTCATGGAATAGAGCCGATTTAAAGAGTTTGGGAGTAAAAAAGTAGTTCTAAAACTATTATGATGATGATGATGATCAATAATAATAATAATAATAATACCAACATCAACAACAATAATGACAACAACAATAACAAAAATAATAATAATAATAATAATAATAACAACAACAACAACAATAATAATAATAATAATCACTCCGAAAGATGAATTTCATCACGCCTTCTCCACATTAATTTTGGTTGTATAAAGAAAGAAACTCAAAATTTGTGGGTCTCACCTTTACTGGTGCTGGTCAGCAGGAGCATTGGAGTTAGAGCTGAAGTGGAAATTATACTCAGCCTAGGAGTCAGTGCTTTCATTTTTTTCGTTTCATAAATTAGAAACATTGTTGAGTATATGAACTCAAGTCAGGTTGACAACTATAGTCATGATTTTGATATATATGCTTATATTGTCAAAAATTATGGTAACAAATGGATAATTTTAGTTTAATTTCACTTTACATTTATGGTTAATCCTTCATATGTTATGTTTACGCTTGTAATTAACGGCTTCAGCTCCGATGAAATCTCCAAGTAAGCTTTTTGGGTACAAGTTAACCACAAGTGGCTACTCCATTCAAAGAAAAGGGAATAACCAAAGTCTAATTGCACCCTGAGAGACCTTATATTGCTTGTATGAATAAAAAATGACAAGAAAATTCAACAAATGCATGTGTGGGTCCTCACTTGGCAATCCATTAAAATGTCCAACCGACTACAACATTTGAAACATCACAGGTTTTATCTAAAAATTATTTACTAAAATCTATGGTCTCACAATACTGAGGTTGAAATCCTCCAATTGGGGTAGAGTAAGTTTTTCTAATGATCACTTCTTATTGTCCTCCAACTGGTTTTGAGGTATTTGTCTTACTTGACTTCCCATTTTGGGATTTCCGAAAGCTTCTTAAACAGTGTCGTCCTTGATCCAGATATGTATTTTGGTTGCCAAAATTCTGCTCTCTAATATTCTAATTTCCAAATTCTATTGATTGAAATTAAGAGTCGTAACTTGTCTCCTTTCTACTCTGATCCTTTGATAAGTTCTTTCTATCTCAGGGTCAGAATGTAAACGATCGTCTATTTTCTTTGTGTGCATATACTACATATAATTGGCAAAAAAAATGAATGAGTGTACTAAATACTAACAATAATGATAAAGAAAACAAACATATGTCTGGCAACAATGACAAACACTTGTTGTGTTGTTTTAATGAGTCACGCAAGTGTGTACATCAAACAAGAAATAAAATGGTTAGTGAAGATTGTTCCCATGAAGATTTATTGCTTTAACTTAATACACGATGTAATGCTTAAGCTAGACTCAACACTGCAAGTGAGTAAGAATAGAAAATGTCCTAGAACTAATAAAAAATAACACTATTCTACTAAAGCATAGATTTAATGCAAATGCTTGAAACTGAAAAGTAGTAATGATAGTATTCTAATCTAACCAAATCACAATCAAACCGATAAAGTTCTTTCTTATGTAAATGAGAACTAGGATGGGTAATTTCATTTAGTGTACTTTGTAAACTAAAATTTCTAGTCTTATCTAATCGCTTATAATGTGCATCAATATCCAAAGAAACAATGATAATTGTAACGGTTTTCGCTACGTATTACAATCTACTGCATTTTCTTAATTCCACATATTTGTACAAACAAAACAACATTGGTGCATTTTGTGCGACTCCCCAATATGGATGTCTATGATATAAAGTGTAATCTACCTGACTCATAATTTGCAACCATACAATATCTCAACACCCAAAGACCTATTGCTATTTATACCAAAAAGTTCCAGCAACTTAGCAAGGTATTTCTAATGAATTTATGCATTGCAACCATGCATGTAAGAGTTCTAATGGAAAAGAAACTAAGAAGAAGTATGAAATACTTACACCACAATGGAAAGGCACTGGAGAGGAGGCAAGAAGGAGTGGACTGCCTTTCCTCCCTAACCCCCTCCTCCTATATATATATGCTTCAATGAGTTCCTCAATTAAATTCTCACATCTATTCATGTATAGGTATTCCCTAGGTTCAACGAGTCCCTTTATTAAATTCTCTTACCCCATCATCCGTTCATGAATCAGTATTCTCTAGGTTGGGTTCGTCTTCCCTAATGCCAGAGTTTGGCCTTACGTCTTCTCTAAGGTTAGGGTTTGGCTTTACGTTGAACCGTGACCGGTCTACTTGATAACCAACCATATCCATTCATCGAAAATAATATTTCATAATACTTAGGTTCAAGTCTTGAATAAAATTTTCACATATTTTCACAGTTCTTACAATCTCCCCAACTTAGAAATATTTCGTCCCCGAAATATTATAACATCAACAGGATGATCATGATTAACTATATCTTCGGAACCTCAGGTTGCTCTTGTTGTTGCTTCGGAGGCTAACGACAGTCCTTATGTATGTGTCCCGTCCTTCCACAATTGTAGCACCGACGGGGCTCACTGCATAACCCTGAATGCATCTTGTTGCAATTTTTACATAGTCGACACGAAATCTCCTGAAACTTCCTTTTGCGGTTCCCATCGACATTCCGTTATGTTCAAAAAATTTTTTTTTCAATGATTACTTAGGTTTGTTAGTGAGTCCACTAATTCACTAATGACATACCCCATTGGAGAAAGATAAATATTGGACTCTTCAACAAGGTACTTGAGTCATAAGATGTGAGCTTTTGGGAAACCTTGCTCTGATACCACCTGTAACGACCCGGCCATTTTTAACAATATTGTGGGCCTTGTTGGCCAGGTGTTACCAAAATAAAACTACTAAATGCCGAGTAATAAGTTATAAAATAATGGTTCCCACAGTCTTAGACCATTTCCCATAGCCACATTTATAACTCAAAACAAAATAAAAAGAAGTCCCATTTATTACCCATTCTCCTAACCTGACTATCCTATCATACTTTTATTCTACCTTATTTGAGCTGAAATCAAACAATCTTGATTGGCCTACATACCCATGTCGGGATCAAGCTCGATGTAGTTCTATTGGCTGATGGGTTAGTCCACCGTGCCACTATAAAATATTGGGCCGATGGGTCAGTCCATCGTGCCCCCTATTGGCCGATGGGTTCATTCCATCGTACCCCGTATTATGTTGTAGTTCTATTGGCTGATGGGTTAGTCCACCATGCCACTATAAAATATTGGGCCGATGGGTCAGTCCATCGTGCCCCCTATTGGCCGATGGGTTCATTCCATCGTACCCCGTATTATGTTGTAGTTCTATTGGCTGATGGGTTAGTCCACCGTGCCACTATAAAATATTGGGCCGATGGGTCAGTCCATCGTGCCCCCTATTGGCCGATGGGTTCATTCCATCGTACCCCCTCTTATGTTGTAGTTCTATTGGCTGATGGGTTAGTCCACCATGCCACTATAAAATATTGGGCCGATGGGTCAGTCCATCGTGCCCCCTTATTTGCCGATTGGTTCATTCTATCGTACCCCCTATTATGTTGTAGTTCTATTGGCTGATGGGTTAGTCCACCATGCCACTATAAAATATTGGGCCGATGGGTCAGTCCATCATGCCCCCTTAGTGGCCGATTGGTTCATTCCATCGTACCCCCTATTTTGTTGGGCCGATGGGTCTATTCCATCGTACCCCCTATTGGCCGATGGGTCCATTCCATCGTACCCCTTATTTGGCCGATGGGTCCATTCCACCGTACCCCCTTATTGGCCGATATTTATTTATGGACTGTCTGTTCCATTCTGACATGTCCATTATTAGATTTTGAACTGTGCGGCTAAAACAATAGGGCTTCTTGAAACTAGTCAAACGTGAATTTCATATCTGCCATCTAATTTGCAACCATACAATATCTCAACACCCAAAGACCTATTGCAATTTATACCAAAACGTTCCAACAACTTAGCAAGATATTTCTAATGAATTTATACGTTGCAACCATGCATGTAAGAGTTCTAATGGAAAAGAAACTAAGAAGAAGTATGAAATACTTACACCACAATGGAAAGGCATTGGAGAGGTGGCAAGAAGGAGTGGACTGCCTTTTCTCCCTAACCCCATCCTCCTATATATATGTTCTTCAACGAGTTCCTCAATTAAATTCTCACATCTATTCATGTATAGGTATTCCCTAGGTTCAACGAGTCCCTTTATTAAATTCTCTGACCCCATCATCCGTTCATGAATCAGTATTCTCTAGGTTGGGTTCGTCTTCCCTAATGCCAGAGTTTGGCGTTACGTCTTCTCTAAGGTTAGGGTTTGGCTTATCGTTGAACCATGACCGGTCTACTTAATAACCAATTGAGAAATAAGTGTGGCTGCTGGGAAACGGTCCAAGACTGTGGGATCTTTATATATGTTATTATTTATAAAAAATGTTTGACATAATTACTTTACTTTTGAGTAACACCTAGCTAGTTAGGCCCACAATATCGTGAAAAATAGCGAGGTCGTTACAGGTGGTATCAGAGCAAGGTTTATGACTCAAGTACCTCGTTGAAAAGTCCAATATTTATCTTTCTCCAATGGGGTATGCCATTAGTGAATTATTGGCTCACTAACAAACCTAAATAATCATTGGGAAAAAATTTTTTGAACATAACAGAATGCGATGGGAACCGCAAAAGGAAGTTTCAGGAGATTTCGTGTCAACTATGTAAAAATTGCAAAAAGATGCATTCAGGGTTATGCAGTGAGCCCTGTCGGTGCTACAATTGTAGAAGGACGGGACACATACATAAGGACTGTCATTAGCCTCCTAAGCAACAATAAGAGCAACCTGAGGTTCTGAAGATATAGTTTAATCATGATCATCCTGTTGATATTATAATATTTCGGGGACGAAATATTTCTAAGTTGGGGAGATTGTAAGAACCGTGAAAATATGTGAAAATTTTTATTTCAAGACTTAAACCTAAGTATTATGAAATATTATTTTCGATGAATGGATATGGTTGGTTATCAAGTAGACCTGTCAGGTTCAACGTAAAGTCAAACCCTAACCTTAAAGAAGACGTAAGGCCAAACTCTGGTGAGTCTAATCCATCTTGGAAGAAGCTCATCGCTCAAAGTTCTCAGATACACCCTGGAGTTACTAAAATGTATTAGGATTTAAAGTGAATCTACTGGTGGATTGGGATGAAGAGGGATGTTATGGATTTTGTCTCCAAGTGTCAGACTTGCCAACAGATCAAAGCCCAACATCAGCTACCTGGGGGACTATTACAACCTTTAGAAATACCAACCTGGAAATGGGAGTGTGTCACATGTGACTTTGTTTCAAAGCTCCCAAGGACTCAGAAGAAGCATGACTCCATATGGGTAGTTGTGGACCGTTTGACCAAGGCAACTCACTTCATCCCCACAAAATCAAGGACGGTGGAATACCTAGCAGAATTGTATGTCAATAACATTGTCAGACTGCATGGGATTCCAAAAGAGACAGTCTCTGACAAAGATCCCTGTTCACTTCACATTTCTGGGAAGCTTTCCAAAAAGCTATGGGGACCGAAATCATCCCGATTAGTTAAGAGTTTAGGACTCCAAACGTCTACATTACCTAAGACTTATAGGGTCACCACCGCAACGGGAGAAGGGGAGGTCACAACGTTAGGAGTGACTAACCTATCCTTGGATATACAAGGGAAACCCTATGTGTGGAATTTCATTGTCTATGGGATAATAGGATTTGATGTACTGTTGGGAATGGACTGGTTGTCTGCACACCAGGCTTTTCTCGACTGTAAAGGGAGGAGAGTATTGACTAAACCTTGTAATTGTGAGATGGGGGTCATTTTCCAAGGGTCATGGAATGATCCATCCTCTTGTATTGTGTCGGTTAGTGAGGCAACTGAGTGGTTTGGTGAGGGTTGTAAAGTTTTTTCAGCAACTCTAGAGGAGCCTGAGTCCAAACCCAAAGAGTTGTCCATGATTCCGGTGGTAGCAGAATTTCCGGACGTATTTCCAGGTGAACTTCCAGGGTTACCTCCTAAGCGGGCAGTGGAGTTTGTCATTGACCTAGCACCGGGAGTATCACCAATTTCTAAAGCACCATACCGCATGGCTCCAGCGGAACTCAAGGAGTTAAAGAGTCAATTAGAAGAGCTGTTGCAGGCAGGCTTCATACGACCAAGTACTTCACCCTGGGGAGCCCCTGTTCTTTTTGTAAAGAAGAAGGATGGCTCACTTCGATTGTGTATTGACTATCGTCAGCTCAATCAAGTGACAGTCAAGAATCGGTACCCCTTACCGAGGATTGACGATTTATTTGATCAGTTGAAAACAGCCGGAATATTCTCAAAAATAGACTTGCGGTCCGGATATCATCAACTACGGGTGAAGGAATCTGACATACAGAAAACGGCTTTCCGAACTCGCTATGGACATTATGAGTTTCTGGTTATGCCTTTTGGTCTGACAAATGCACCAGCGGCCTTTATGTCACTTATGAACACGGTGTTCCACGAATACTTGGATAAGTTTATTATTGTGTTTGTGGACGACATTCTGGTCTATTCAAATAATGAGGAGGACCATGGGAAACACTTGTCCATTGCTCTTCAAGTTTTGAGAGAGAATCAACTGTTCGCCAAATTATCAAAGTGTGACTTCTGGCTGAAGGAGGTGAACTTCCTCGGACATGTTGTCTCAAAGGCGGGAGTTGCAGTGGATCCGTCAAAAGTGAAAGCAGTCATTGATTGGCCACAACCTAAGTCAGTCACTGATATCAGAAGCTTCCTCGGTTTGGCGGGTTACTATAGGAAATTCATTAAAGACTTTTCCTTAGTAGCATCGCCGATGACCAAACTTACAAGGAAGGGGGTCAGGTTTGAATGGAGTAGTAAGTGTGAGGAGAGTTTCCAGTCTCTAAAGAAGAGTTTAACAACTGCACCAGTCTTGACCCTACCAAATGGTAATGAAGGATTCGTAGTCTTCAGTGATGCGTCTCGGTTGGGTTTAGGATGCGTCCTTATGCAAGATGGTAAGGTGGTGGCTTACGCATCTCGCCAATTGAAGATTCACGAGCAAAATTATGCGACCCATGACTTGGAACTGGCAGCAGTAGTTTTTGCCCTAAAGATTTGGAGGCACTACTTGTATGGGGCCCAGTTCGAAGTTTTCACCGACCATCAAAGTTTGAAGTATATCTTCACCCAAAATGACCTTAACCTTCGACAGAGACGGTGGATAGAATACTTGAAGGACTATGATTTCCAAATTTTATACCACCCGGGAAAAGCGAATGTTGTGGCCGACGCGTTGAGTCGGAAGGGCAAGATGGACAAGGGTCAACAACTAGCTAGACTTTGGGCTATGTCAGCTGACGTCCTCCTGGTTTTCTTCTTCCCTTGTTGATTTCTCATTTGATTATTATGTTTATCATGTTTATGATTTATGCAACATGTGTTATGCATGCAATAGAAGAAACAATAAAGGAAAGGAAATTGCCCAAGCGAAGGAGGAAACACAGCGTCTGTCCAAGGAGGAAAAAGATGTATATGACGCCCTCCCTTCAAGAATAAGATGACGGCTTGGGTATGTGGAAACACCCCTTCCACCGTAATTCCTTTAACCGGGTAATTGGGTAGTTGGTTCAACGACCCCTTCATTAAATTCTCACACCCCATCATCCATTGGTATTTCCTAGGTTCAACGACCCCTTCTCCTTTTATAAAGAATAAATGACGGCTAGGGTTTGTGGAAGCACCCTTTCACCATAATTCCTTTAACCGGGTAATTGGGTAATTAACACGGTTCACTTAACCTTTTCACTCAACCTCTTAAATGGTATGGTTCACTTAAATGGTTAAATGGATAATTAATGTGTTCGACTCGACTGATTCAACTAGAATCGTCCGATTAGAAATTACTTTTCAATTTAACCGGGTAATTCATACTTAACCAGCTAATGAAAATTTTTTTTTCCGGGTCTTTACAATCTCCCCAACTTAGAACTATTTCGTCCCCGAAATATCATAGCATAAATCGGATTTACACGGATTTTATGCTACAAACAGGCTAGGATATTTTCTGGCCATTTCCTGTTCAGTCTCCCATGTCGCTTCTTCTGATCCCTGATTTCTCCATAATACCTTTACCAAAGGGATCTCCTTGCTACGGAGTGTCTTTGTTTCCCTTGCCAAGATTCGAATCGGTTTTTCCTCGTAGGTTAAATCCGATTGTAGCTCTAAATCTGCAAAATTTGTGATAATGTGATTCTCATCTCGTACATATTTCTTTAGCATTGACACATGAAAGACATTGTGTACACCATCAAGGCTTGGTGGTAATGCTAATCTATATGCACAACTTCCGATTCGATCCAAAATTGGAAATGGTCCTATGAATCTTGGCTTCAACTTCCCTGATGTTCTAAATCTGATCACTCCCTTTTTAGGTGAGGTCTTAAGGTAGACGAACTCCCAACTTGGAATTCTAAGTCCTTCCTTCGAGTATCAGCATAACTTTTCTGCCGATCCTGAGCTGCCTTAAGCCTTTGCTGGATGAGTTGCACCTTTTCAGCTGCTTCTCTCACCATCTCTGGCCCGACTATAACCATCTCTGTAGATTCCAACCAGCATGATGGAGATCGACAAGGCCTACCGTATAAGGCTTCAAACGGTGCCATTCCTATACTCCTTTAGTTCTGTTGGAGCCATGCGATATGGTGCTTTAGAAATTGGTGTTGTTCCAGGTGCTAGGTCAATGGCAAACTCCACTGCAACTTGAGAGGTAACCCTACAAGTTTGTCTGGAAGCTCTGCTACCATAGGAATCATGGACAACTCTTTGGGTTTGCACTCAGACTCAACTAAATTGCAAAAAGGTTGCCAACCTCACTTGGTGTCGATGGGGCAAGCCTTTTTGGTAATATCTATCCAGCTCTCTGCCTTTATTGGATCAATCCCTCTTACAAATAGTTCAGCTCCATTCTTCCTGAAGTTTTCCATAGTGTAACGGTTACTATTATCAACAGATGGTGGCACCACTTGTCGGACTACTAGTGGCACTAGGTTTGGATGCTCCCCGCGCTCGCCCGAGTCTGCTAACCATGCCTGCCCTTGGGCACTCCATGACCACCATCTGGGGTTATTCTAGGACTTGCTGCTGCCCATCCTTGGGGGTCTCCCTGACCACCATCTGGGGTGATTCTAGGACCCGCTGCCGAGTTTGAGGCTCCATTCCCTGCTACCACTCCCGGTAACCAATGAACATTATTTTGAACCACAGAATTTGTATTTTCTGAAGCATACGCCAGTCCCTATATGACCATCAAAATTTGGGCCAACACATTCTCTGTGTTAGAATTTGATTTGCACAGATCGGTTTGACTGTGTACGAGTGCCTGCCATTCGACACGTCAAACCATCATGGTTCATTAATATGTTTATTTTTCCCAGTTATGACTTAAGTTTATTAGCGAATGAATTTATTAATTCAAAACACAACACAGTGGGAAAAGCTAATTATTAGACATTTCAACAAGGCACTTGAGTCATAAAATGTGAGCTTGTGGGAAACTAGGCTATGATACCACCTGTAACAATCCGCCTTGTTTCACGATATTGTAGGCCTTGCTAGTTAGGTGTTAATCAAAATTTAACAAAACCAACCCTATAACGATTAATCCTAACCAGACCGGGTGTTACTTAAAAAGTTTACATGAACAATATAAAAGTAATTAAGTCTAGCATTTCTAACTCAAAAGAACTTATGTTTCAAATGACAATGTATGAAATAATCATCCCACAGTCTTGGACCATTTCCCAAAGCCACATTTATAACACAAGAAAAGTAAAAGAGAAGTCCACTTTTTATCTATTCACCACCCGAGTTAGTAGAAGAACCGCCTAGTCATCTCTTAGTCTTTATTTCTAGCTGCTAACCTGCGGAGGCAATTCCGCGTTAGTGATTAAACACTAAGCCGTATAATTAAATAAAACAAGTCCATAAATTCCCTATCTTTATCAATAATATAGGCTGTTGTGACCATTCTAACGTGTCCATTTATTAGCTGATGGTTCAACCCACCATGTCAATTAGTTAGCTGATGGGTCAGTCTACCATGTCCATCTATTGGCAAATGGGTCAGTCCATCATTTCCATTACCGGTTGGTGAGTCCAATCCGCCATGTCCAATTTATTGGCTGATGGGTCAGTCCATCATGTCCATTACTAGCTGTTGTGTCCAATCCGCCATGCCCGTCATCGGCTGGCGAGTCCAATCCACCGTGTCTAAATTATTGGCTGATGGGTCAGTCTATCATGTCCATTACTGGCTGGCGAGTCTAATCCGTCATGTCCATTATCGGCTGGTGAGTCCAATCTACTATGTCCTAATTAGCTGGTGAGTCGAATCCGCCATGTCTAATTTATTGGCTAATGGGTCCGTCCATGATGTCCATTACCGGTTGGGGAGTCCAATCCGCCATGTCCGTTATTGGCTGGTGAGTCCAATCCACCATGTCCGTAATTGGTTAGCGAGTCCAATCCGCCATGTCCAATTTATTGGCTGATGGGTCAGTCCATCATGTCCATTACTGGTTGGCGAGTCCAATCCATCATGTCCGTTAGTGGTTGATGAGTCCAATCCACCATGTCTATAATTGGCTGGCGAGTTAAATCCGCCATGTCCAAATTATTGGCAGATGGGTCAGTCTATCATGTCCATTACCGGCTAACAAGTCCAATCCGCCATGTCTGTAACATACGGCCGAGGTGAGCAAGGCACAACGATTCCTCCATCGCACTAGAGTGTATTGATAGCCTCCCCATAAAAAGGCTACGGCCGGGTGTGCAAGGCACTAGCACTGGAGTGTAGTGATAGCCTCCCTATAAAAAGGCTACGGCCGGGGTGTGCGAGGCACTGGCACTAGAATTGGTAGTGAGAGCTTCCCCACAAACGAGGCGTAGCAATCACCTGAGTGCAGTGATAGGTTCCTCAGAAAAAGACTACGGTCGGGGTGTGTGAGGCACCAGCACTGGAGATGGTAGTGGTAGCCTCCTCACAAAAGGGCTATAGCCAGGGTGTACGGATCACAGCGGATAGGTTTGTGGGCAAGCTCTCACTACCAAATCTAGTGCCAGTGCCTCACACACCCCGGCCATAGCCTTTTTATGGGGAGGCTATCACTGTACTCCAGTGTGATGGAGTAATCACTCTGCCTCGCTCACCCCAGCCGTAGCCTTTTTGTGGGGCGGCTATCACTACTCCAAAACAATGTCGATGCATTACACAATTTACGCACATAATACGACCCCGTGTCGGACTGAGTCAATTCTTTAACCCTTGTTGCACTCGGTGCATGGCGGTAAAATATGGGCGCAGGCCGACCTAGGCTACCAACAAGGAAAGTACGATGTTCTACCTATTATATGTACCAGACTTGAGATTTAGTCGGACTGTAATCCGCTAACCCTAATCTGAATGAGGGCATAAAATTATACATTAGTATAATTTTATTTGCATGAACCTACATGCAACTACATGACTAGTATCACTATCCATTTTGAAGATTTAAAATATATCATACTGGACTTCATTAATTATTTAATTTCCAGTAAGTCCAATGATAATTTATTATCAATGTTATATAATCAATTAAGTCCTTTTTTCACATTTCCAATTAAGTATCCCAAATAAAACCTTCATTTACTAGTTAATAATTTAATTATTAACCATACTCAATATTTAATTACTAGTATTAGTATATTCTTTAACTGATTTGTATTATCCTAATTTAAGGATGTCACTAGTACGGCTATTTGTAATTTGTTTTTAACTCGACCGTATCGAGTCATCCTATATTTACAAAACTGCTATTCTTCCTCCCTGGCGTCCTTCTCTTTCCCATACCTTCTTCTTTTTCACACCCAAAACCAGCATGTCTTCTTTTCCTTCCACCCAATTTCAGACCCCATCTTTTATCTACCCCACTGATCCGATTGGAAAACCCTAAAGATCCAATCTTTATCCTCTGCTATCTCATGGAACTCGGACTACACCCTACACGGGGACCTTAATTTCACCATTCATGGTGGCCGACCAGCAGCCAAGGCGACCATGTCCTGCCCCATCAAAGTGACGACCAGCACCACCCCAGGTGACGACCAGTCTGCACTTTCCATGGCGGATCCACGACTTGCCGGCAACACCACCCATGGAAACACCGACCTGGTCTCCCTTCATGTTCCTGATTTGTATCCCTCCTCGACGGTCTGACTCGGCCACCCAAGGTGACTCCGTCCGGCCAGAAGCACTGCCGGGAGCACACCCTACTTCCATCATGTCAACCCAACTCACAAGGATGGAAGATGGCGTTGTTGGTGCTGCAAAACATCAGGATGACCTCCTAGTGTTCCCCTTCTCTCGTTGATTTCAGATTTTAATTTTATGTTTTTCATGCTTATTATCTAAACATGCATATTATCCATTTGTGCATGTGTATTTATGCAACTAAGAAGAGGAAAGGAAGAAGAATTACCCGAGAGAAGGAGGAAGCCAGCGTCTGTCTAAAGAGAAATTATGTGGATGACGCCCTCCCTTTCTCTTTATATGATGTCATGAAGGCTAGGCTTTGTGACAACTTACTTCGCCCGTATTTCACTTAATCGAGTAACTGGGTAATCGATATGATTCACTTTATTGATTAACCGGTTTTATTCCACTTGACCGATTAAACATTAATTAATAGGCTAAAATATTTTCACTTAGCCGGGTAATTCACAGTTAACCAGTTGACGGTAAATAATTTGTATGGAAAAAATAAATTTTCCAACATTCGATCCCACCACGACGAACGTATTTATTATTATTATTATTATTATTATTAGTATTATTATTATCATTTTTTTCCGGGTCTTTACAGATGGTGTGCACAATGTCTTTCATGTATCAATGATAAAGAAATATGTACGAGATGAGAATCACATTATCACAAATTTTGCAAATTTAGAGCTACAATCGGATTTAACCTACGACGAAAAACCGATTCGCATCTTGGCAAGGGAAACAAAGACACTCCGTAACAAGGAGATCCCTTTGTTAAAGGTATTGTGGAGAAATCAAGGATCAGAAGAAGCTATATGGGAGACTGAACAGAAATGGCCAAAAAATATCCTAGCCTGTTTGTAGCATAAAATCCGTGTAATTGTTGTAACATGAACTTATATCGGAGATGTACTTAATCATGAATATCCTATTAATGCTATGATATTTCGGGGACAAAATAATTCTAAGTAGGGGAGATTGTAAAGACCTAGAATAATAATAATAATAATTAATAATAATAACGTTCAACGCGGTGGACCATGTCAATTGAAAAGTCATTTAAATGGAAAAAAAATTGTTAGCTGGTTAAGTATGAATTACCCAGTTAATTGAAAAGTAATTTTTAACCAGATAATTCTAGTTGAATCGGTCGAGTCGACTACACTATTTAATCATTTAACAATTTAAGTTAACTATATCATGTACCCATTTAACAGGTTAAGTGAACCATGTCAATTACCCAATTACCCGGTTAAAGGAATTACAGTGAAGGGGTGCTTCCACATACCCTAGCCGTCATTTTATTTCATGATAAAAGGAGAAGGCGAGGGCGTCATCTGCATTTTTCCTCCTCATACAGACGCCGGATTTCTTCCTTCGCTCGGATAATTTTCTTTCCTTCCTTTTTCTTTTGTTGCATGCATACACATGTTGCATAAATCATAAACATGATAAACATAAGAATTAAATGAGAAATCAACAAGGGAAGAAGAAAACCAGGAGGACGTCCTGCTGTTTTCCAGAAGCAACCATGCCATGTTTCCTTCCATGGTGTGGGGTTGACGTGCTGGAGGTGGGGATTTGGATGGGGATAATTAATAATTGATTATCATCAGAATTGCTGAAAATTTAATAAGTAATGAGACCAACATGAACTAATTACATCATTTAAAAATTGATAGTATATTAGTCATGTAGTTGCATGTAGGTTCATGCAAATAAAATTATACTCATGTATAATTTTATGCCCTCATTTAGATTAGGGTTAGCGGATCACGGTCAGACGAAATCACAAGTCAGGTATGTATAATAGGTAGAACATCGTACTTTCCTTGTTGGTAGCTTAGGTCGGCCTGAACCCAGATTCGATCACCATGCACCGAGTGCAACCGAGGTTAAAGAATTGACTCAGTCCGACACGGGGTCGTATTATGTGCGTAAATTGTGTAATGCATCGACATTGTTTTGGAGTAGTGATAGCCGGCCCACAAAAAGGCTACGGCCTGGGTGAGTGAGGTACAGCGATTCCTCCATCGCACTAGAGTGCAGTGATAGCCTCCCAATAAAAGGCTATGGCCGGGGTGTGTGAGGCACTAGTACTAAAATTGGTAGTGAGAGCTGCCCCACAAACGGGGCATAGCAATCACCTGCGTGCAGTGATAGCCTCCCCATAAAAAGGCTACGGCCGGGTGTGTGAGGCACTGGTAGTAGAATTGGTAGTGAGAGCTTCCCCACAAATAGGGCATAGTAATCACCTGAGTGCTATGATAGCCTCCCCATAAAAAGGCTACGGCCGGGGTGTGCGGATCACAGCGGATACCTCCTCCACATTGTTTCGGAGTATAGCGGAATCGCTCCACCACATATTAAAATGAACATAGGGAAAATGCACTTGACTTGTTTTATCTATTATACTACTTAGTGTTGTAATCAGTAACGCGGAATTGCCTCCGCAGGTGTGCAGATATGAAATTAGGTGATTGACAACCAGAGTGTGGAGCAAAATAAATATTGGGACTCCCTTTTTTATTTATTTGAGAAAGAAGTGTGGCTACTGGGAAACGGTCCAAGACTGTGGGATCTTTATATATGTTTTTGTTAGAAATGCTAGACATATTTGCTAAATTATGAGTAACATGTTACAAAAGGCATGCGGAGAAGAGTGGCATCAAGCTAAGGCTGCTAACTGATCTCAAAGAGAACGTCATTCATACCGTGTCGTGGTGGCAAACGGATTACCAATCGCCACTGACACTGATATCCGACATCGACTGATACAGTACCGTGAGTTGGGTGGTGTAGCATCAACAGCTGTGCCGGTAGCCAATTCCCAGCTCAGCGCGTGCTTACCATGATGCTTGAGCATGTGGTATTGCATACCGGGACCTCATGCAACGTGCACCAAAGCACAACATCAGCCCCACCTTATATAGCAGAGGAAATTTTTCCTATTGCTTAAAAGTAGCAGTGAAATTGGCTCTACTGGCATACACCAGATTTTCATGGGCAGGGATGCCAGAATGCCCCGAAATTGCTTGGAAAAGGCTTGCGGATGGGTGGGGCATCCAATCTAAGACTGCACACCAATTTCCAAGAGCACGCCATTCATACCATGTCATAGTGGCATGCGGATTACAGATTGCCACTGTCACTGATACCCAACATCGACCAACACAGTACCGTGAGTTGGGTGGCATAACAGCAACCGGCGTGCCAGTAGCCACTGCTGGGAGGAAATAAGCAAAACTCGCTGCTCAAGCCATGCTTACCATGGTGCATGAGACTGTGACATTGGGTACCGGGACCTAATGTGCATTGTCGCCACCCCCTTCCCTATTTAGCAGAGTAAATTTTTCCGAGCACTTAGGAGTGGCAGCCAAAGTGTATGTACCAGCATTCACCAGATTTTAACAGGCAGGGTAGCCATAATGCCCCTCAATTGCTTGGAAAAGGCTTGGGGATGGGCTGTCACACACCAAACAGTTTCAAGCGGTGCATGCGGCACTTGTGGCGCCTAACCCACAAGTCAGCATACCAATCCCCATGAATGGGGTGTATGAATTATCCCCAGTGACACTAGAAGGGAAACGTTTTGGAAATTCACTATGAGAAAGCTTGACAATGTTTGTATTGAAAATACAATGAAAAGCCACACATAGGTGGCAGGCAAGCAAAAGACTGCACGCAGGCAGTCGACTTACACGGCTGCGCACAGGTGGCAAGCGAAAGGCCATGTGCAAGTGGCAAGCAAAACTCAAGGGTGGAGTATGGAAAAAATCAATGGTCAAAGGAAGCTACGTGGGAGACTTAACGAGAAATGGCAAGGAAATCCCCTAGCCTGTTTGTGGCATAGGAGTTTATATTTGTAGTAAAATGAATTGATCCTGTAGAAATAAATAAAATTAATCATAATTGTTCTGTTGAAGGTTATGATATTTCGGGGACAAAATATTTCCAAATTGGCGAGATTGTAAAGACCATGGAAAAAAGAAGCGAACGCAGTTCGAGAAGGACCAAACATGTTATATTCAATACCCGATTAATTCTACCCGGTTAATTATTATATTTTATTATTTACCCAGGTACCCGGTTAAATGAAATACGGGTGTCTTCACACACCCTAGCCATCATTTCATTTTATTTAATGAAGGACGTCCTCCAACCTAGCCTTCATTTGCATTTTCTTCTCCTCTCCTTACCGGCGTGTCTTGTTCCTTGCTTGGGTATTCTTCCTATCTCCTTCTTCTTAATTTTCTTTCATGCTTATTTTAATTTTATAATAAGCTTTATAATCGTGAGGATTAAAGTTTAAAATCAACAAGAAAGAAACTAAACACGACTGTTGGCCGACGAGTCCCCAACTTCGGCGATATGAGCAAGCATAGGCAAAGTTTTGCTAGGAATCGGTGGCGACAGTCGTTCCGACGTTGAAAGATGATCTTAGTCTCTTCGTCGATCAGTGTAGGGTCGATCTCATGTGTGTGCATGCCGGCCTGGGGTGGTAAATGGCCAAAAACAGAGGACGGCGTCAAAATGAATTAGGAGACCACCTAATATCAGAATGTAAAGATCGTGAAAAAAAGAAAAATTTGGACGCGGACACAGTCCAGAAAGCACCGAACGCGGTCTGGGAAGGACCGAACGTGTTATATTCTTAACCCGGTTAATTATTTACCTAGTTACCTGGTTAAGTGAAATACGGGTGTTTTCATATACCCTAGCTGTCATTTTCATTTTTATAAATTTTGAAAGAGGACGTCAATTTTCACATACGGGTGTAGGGGCGTCTTCCTCACCTTAGTCACCTAGTTCTCCTCTTCCTTGCCGGTGTTTCTTCCTTGCTTGGGTATCCTTCCTATCTCCCTCTTATTCATTTTCTTGCATTCATATGTCTTTTTAATTGCTAATAAGCTTGATAAACATGAGAATTAAAGTCTGAAATCGACAATAACAACTAAAACTAAACTGGAAAATGGAATTTCGCCAATAACAACTAAAACTAAAACTAAACTGAAATCGACAATAACAACTAAAACTAAACTAAACTGGGTCGAAGGGTGGCATCACCTTGTCCCTCGGTTCCGATGGGTGACGGAATTTCAGTGGTTATGGGTGGAGTTGTAGTGTGCGATGCTGTGGGAGATTCTAGACGTCCAAGCCAGTTTGCTGGCCAAAGACTCATGCCGTGCATGCTCACAGCGCTTGGCCTTGATGTCGGGTTGTCGTGCAGGGAGAAGGGAAGTGTTCCTGGTGGTGCTGCTGGCCGGACAGAGTGCACCTTGTAGTCCCGGCAGTGCTGCTTGCCAGGAGTCGCTCGCCTTGGTGCAGAATGGAGTTTGACGTGGATAGTTGCTGTAAAGCACAAGCTTTATGCTTCCAATTGGATTGGTGGGGAAGGGAGTGAAGGGCATGGTCTGGTTTTGCGTTGAAGAGGAAGATATCAGGCCTGGTTTGGTGCAGGATGTCGCCTTGGATAGCTGCTGTAAAACTTGGTCGTTAGGCTTCATCTTTGCCTGTTTTTATGTTGTTGTTGATGTCATGTTGGGTTGTTCAATTGGGTTGCTGGGGAATTGAAGATGGACATGACCAGTGGTGGTGCCAAGGTCTGGTCAGGTGCAAGGAAGAAGGTAGGAGAAGAGAAGATGACCTTGGGGAGGAAGAAGAAGAAGAAGAAGAAGAAGATGACAGTTTTATAAATATGGGTTGACTCAATACCGACTCGAGTTAAAAATAAAACTAACTTGTTTAACCATATGTGTTAAAGATAATTATTCTAATTGTTTATGGGTTAAAGATAATAAACTAACTAATTATTGGATGAAATCGACATGGACATAAGTAATGTTGTCCAACCATATGTGTCTAATCCAGGGAGGTTTCGATCATATACTAACACATATGATGGTAAACTTATGTTGAACACACTGTAATCTCCTGAAATCTGGAGTGGCTGCTTTCATCCGTGTTGACTAGCCTTCAAATTGCAATCACTGGTCTAGTACCTTCTGTAAAACCCGCGACTCGAGTTAGGGTTTTATAGTCGTTAGCCGGTCGATTTGACCATGGTTCGAATCAGTTCAGCTTTCAGAACACATGTGCAGGGCCGAGGCCGATCGTTTACACATGCTATGCTATGAGGGTTCATGTATACGCAAGTATTGATGATAGCGTCAGATACGCATCAGCAGACTGAGTTATCAATAGATATGAGAGTATACAGTTGATTTTATTTTTTTCATGTTGTGATCGTAGAATTAGTTTAGGCCAAATAACGCATTAGGACGCGTTGGATGGTCTTCGGGTGGGTTATTAGTTATTCAGCATGCCATTTGGATGTTGTGTTGCTATCTTTGATTTGATGGGATTTTCCCCAATTTTTCTGGATTTTCTAGAATTTATTCCGAATTAGTTATTATTCTTGACTCGAGCCGGTGTTGAGTCAAGTTTTATTTACAAGTTTGCCACTCCTATATTTCTCATCTTCCTCCCCCACAACACCCCGACGTTTCACCATCCTAAACCCTAGCCACCGCCTTTGACTCTTGCCACCGCTGTCGACACCATCTCGCTACTGATCGATACCATCTCGCTACTGATCGATGCCGCCTAGCCCGGCCGTGCCGTCTTTGCCGCCCCGACCACGCCCGGCCACCGTCCAGCCATTGCGACGCCGGAAATTGCCACAATTTCACGGCCGCTCCCGATGCAATTCCACCGCCGTCTGCGCCCGACCGCCAATGCCGTGACGTCGAAGCCCTTCCCCTCGACCTTCCTTACAGTTCCCCCTATTTAGCGTCGCTGTCGAGGCCGGCCATGGGTTCTATCAGAGCGACTGACCTCCCTGACTGAACTCGACCTTGTCGCTGGTGGCCAGCGCCGCCGTGGCTGCCGTCATTGTCACCACAATTGGGTCAAGCTCACCGAGACGGTGCTAATCCCTACCTCCAATTGCCCTGCCGTAGCAGTCGGCAGAAAACCACTAGAACTACCGGAAAACCGCCGGCTCGCCTTCACCGCCTTCGTTCGTAGGCACCGATTTCAATGCCGATCGTGAGGTGGTTCTTGTAACAACCCGCCATTTTTCACGATATTGTGGGCCTTGCTGGCTAGGTGTTACTCAAATTTTAACAAAAACCAACCCTATAACATACCTGTCCTAACCAGATCGGGTGTTACTTAAAAGGATACATGAATAATATGAAAGCAAATAAGTCTAGCATTTCTAACTCAAAAGAACTTATTTTCCAAATGACAATGCATGAAATAATTATCCCACAGTCTTGGATCGTTTCCCATGAAGTCCGCTTATTAACCGTTCACAACCTATGTTGGTAGAAGAACCACCCTGTCGTCTCTTAGTCTTTAGGTCCACCTCCAAACCTGTGGAGGCAATTCCTCGTTAGTGATTAACTACTAAGCCGTATAATTAAATAAAAAAATTCCATAAACTCCCTATCATTATCTATAATAGTGGCACTTGTGACCATTCCAACATGACCATTTATTAGCTGATGGTTCAATCCACCATGTCCATTAGTTGGCTGATGGGTTAGTCAACCATGTCCACCTATTGGGTGATGGGTCAATCCATCTTGTACATTCCCAGCTGGCGAGTCTAATCTGCCATGTCCGTTATAGGCTAGTGGGTCCAATCCACCATGTCCATAAGTTGGCTGATGGGTCAGTCCACCATGTCCATCTATTGGCTGATGGGTCAGTCTACCATGTCCGTAATTGGTTGCCGAGTCCAATCCGCCATGTCCAATTTATTGGCTGATGGGTCAGTCCATCATGTCTATTACCGCTGGCGAGTCCAATCCGCCATGTCCGTTATCGGCTGGTGGGTCCAATACACCATGCTCGTAATTGGCTGGCAACTCCAATCCGCCATGTCCAATTTATTAGCTGATGGGTCAGTCCATCATCTCTATTACCAGCTGACGAGTCCAATCCGCCATGTCCGTTATCGGCTAGTGGGTCTAATCCACCATGTCTGTAATTGGCTGGCGAGTCCAATCTGCCATGTCTAATTTATTAGCTAATGGGTCAGTCCATCATGTCCATTACCGGCTAGCGAGTCCAATCCACCATGTTCGTTATCGGCTGGTGTGTCCAATCCCCCATGTCCGTAATTGGCTGGTGAGTCCAATCCACCATGTCCAATTTATTTGCTGATGGGTCAGTCCATCATGTCATTACCGGCTAGCGAGTCCAATCCACCATGTTTGTTATCGGCTGCTGGGTCTAATCCACCATGTTCGTAATTGGCTAGCGAGTCCAATCGCCATGTCCAATTGATTGGCTGATGGGTTAGTCCATCATGTCCCCACAAACGGGGCATAGCAATCACCTGAGTGCAGTGATAGCCTCCCCATAAAAAGGCTACAGCCGGGGTGTGCAAGGCATTGGCATTGGAGTGCAGTGCTAGCCTCCCCATAAAAAGGCTACGGCCGAGGTGTGCGAGGCACTGGCACTAGAATTGGTAGTGAGAGCTTCCCCACAAACGGGGCATAGCAATCACCTGAGTGCAGTGATAGCTTCCCCACAAAAAGGCTAAAGCCGGGGTGTGCGAGGCACTAGCACTGGAGACGGTAGTGGTAGCCTCCCCACAAAAAGGCTACGGCCGGGGTGTGCGGATCACAGCGGATACCTCCTCCGCATTGTTTTGGAGTATAGCGGAATCGCTCCACCGCATATTAAAATAAACATAAGGAAATAGTGGAATGTACTTGATTTGTTTTATCTATTATACTACTTAGTGTTGTAATCACTAACGCGGAATTGCCTCCGCAGGTGTGCAGATACGAAATTAGGTAATTGACAACCAGGGCATGGAGCAAAATAAATATGAGGACTCCTTTTTTTATTTATTTGAGAAGTAAGTGTGGCTACTGGGAAACGGTCTAAGACTGTGGGATCTTTATATATGTTTTTGTTAAAAAAAATGTTAGACATATTTGTTTAATTGTGAGTAACACCTGGCTAGCGAGGCCCACAATGTTGTGATAAATGGCAGAGTCGTTACATCTATCTTAGAAAATATTCCGGCTGTTTTTAGCTGATCAAACAAGTCATCAATCCTCGGTAAGGGGTACCGATTCTTGACTGTCACTTGATTGATTTTTCGATAGTCAATACACAGCCGAAGTGATCCATCTTTCTTCTTCACAAAAAGAACAAGGGCTCCCCAGGGCGAAGTACTTGGTCTAATGAAGCCTACCTGCAACAACTCTTCTAGTTGACTCTTTAACTCCTTGAGTTCTGCTGGAGCCATGCGGTACGGTGCTTTAGAAATTGGTGTTGTTCCAGGTGCTAGGTCAATGGCAAACTCCACCGCCCGCTTAGGAGGTAACCCTGGAAGTTCTTCTGGGAATACATCGGGAAACTCTGCTACCACCAGGAATCATGGACAACTCTTTGGGTTTTGACTCCGACTCAACTAAGTTAGCCAAAAAGGCTTTACAACCCTCCCCAAAGAACTCGACTGCCTCACCAATCGACACGATACAAGAAGATGGATCATGCGAGGACCCGTCAAAAATGACTCCCATCTCACAATTACAAGGTTTGGTCACCACTCTCTTCCCTTTACAGTCAAGAAAAGCCTGGTGTGCAGACAACCAGTCCATTCCCAATAGTACATCATACCCTTTTACCCCATATATGATAAAGTTCCACACATAGGGTTTCCCTTGTATATTTAAGGATAGGTTAGTCACTCCCAAAGTTGTAACTTCACCGTCTCCCGTTGCAGTAGTGACTCTATATGCCTTAGATAAGGGAGATGGTTGGAGTCCTAACCTCTTGATTATTTGAGATGATATGAATGAATGTGTACACCCCGAGTCAAATAAAATATCCACCATGACTCCTTGAATTAGAATTTTACCTTGGACGGTGTGTTCATCCGCCTCATCTTCCTCGACTTCAACCGCATAGAGCTTCGCCTTCCCTTTGTCTGCCGGTTGTGCAGGTACTGGGTAGCGAATAGGAGCTGGTACCTTCCCTTTCTCTGGCTGCTCCTGTTGTTGCTTCGGAGGCTGACGGCACTCCTTTTGCATGTGTCCCATCCTTCCGCAGTTATAGCACCTACGGGGCTCCCTGCATGTCCCTGAATGCATCTTGTTGCAATTTTTACATTGTCGATATGGACACTCCTCAAACTTCCTTTTGAGGTTCCCCTCAATGCCCCTTTGGTAGTTCTGCTGCTGGTGTCCTGCCAACCGGTTTTGGCTACTTCCCTGGTTGGCATTTTTATGTTGCATAGTAGCCCTCCCCTGTTTCTGTGCACGGTCATGCTCATACACCAATTCATGAGTCGTGGCTGCCTCGATCACTTCGGTTATGGTGCCCCTTGGCGCCGTAGCAACCCTACTTCTCAATTCTGGCTTCAATCCCTAGAAGAATTTGTCCGCTCTAGTCTTGTCAGTTGCCAGAATCCCTGGTGCAAATCGCTCCAACTGCAAGAAATTCTTGGCATATCCCTGGACCGAATCCTCCCCCTGAGCCAGAGTGGCGAATTCCAGTGCTTTCTTCTGGACCACAGACTCAGGAAAGTACTGTCCATTAAAAGCTGTTACAAATTCTACCCATGAGATGGATGAAATCTCACGTTGATAGAATGTTGTCTTTTCCATGGATTTCCACCAGTAAGATGCTTCCTCCTGAAGCATGCATGTTGCCAACCTCACTTGATGGCGGTGGGGCACCGATAGAGCCCTAAATGCTTTTTCAGTAATGTCTATCCAGCTCTCTGCCTTCATTGGATCAGTCCCTCCAATGAATACCTCAGCTCCATTCTTCCAGAACTTTTCCACAGTGTATCGTTCACTATCATCCACAGCTGGCGGCACCACTTGTCGGACTACCGGTGGCACTAGGTTTGGAAGCTCCCCTCGCTCGCCCGGGTCAAATAACCCTGTCCTGCCCTTGGGCACTCCCCTGATCACCATCTGGGACATTACTAGGACCCGCTGCCGAGTTTAAGGCTCCATTCCCTGTTACCACTCTCGGTAACCGCTGCACAATATTCTGAACCACAGAATTTGTATTTTCTGAAGCTTGCACTAGTCCTTGTATGGCCGTCAGGATTTGGGCCAACACATTCTCTGTGTTCGAATTTGACTGTGCAGATCGGCTTGACTGTCTACGGGTGCCTGCCATCTGAAACATCGAACCATCATGGTTCATTAGTATGTACTTTTTTCTTTTTCCCAGTTATGACTTAGGTTTATTAGCGAATACATTTGTTAATTAATAACACACACAGTGGGAAAAGATAATAATTGGACTTTTCAACAAGGTACTTGAGTCATAAAATGTGAGCTTGTGGGAAACCGTGCTCTGATACCACCTGTAACGACCCGCCATTTTTCACGATATTGTGGGCCTTGCTGGCTAGGTGTTACTCAAAATTTAACAAAACCAACCCTATAACAACCAGTCCTAACCGGACCAGGTGTTACTTAAAAGGTTACATGAATAATATGAAAGCAAATAAGTCTAGCATTTCTAACTCAAAAGAACATATTTTTCAAATGACAATGCATGAAGTAATTATCCCACAGTCTTGGACCGTTTCCCATAGCCACATTTATAACACAAGAAAAGTAAAAGAGAAGTCCGCTTATTAACCGTTCACCACCTGCGTTGGTAGAAGAACCACCCTGTCGTCTCTTAGTCTTTAAGTCCAGCTGCTAACCTACGGAGGCAATTCCGCGTTAGTGATTAACCACTAAGCCGTATAATTAAATAAAACAAGTCCATAAACTCCCTATCATTATCTATAATATTGGCACTTGTGACCATTCCAACATGACCATTTATTAGCTGATGGTTCAGTCCACCATGTCCATTAGTTGGCTGATGGGTCAGTCCACCATGTCCACCTATTGGGTGATGGGTCAGTCCATCATGTACATTACCGGCTGGCGAGTCCAATCCGCCACGTCCGTTATCGGCTGGTGAGTCCAATCCACCATGTCCATTAGTTGGCTGATGGGTCAGTCCACCATGTCCATCTATTGGCTGATGGGTCAGTCCACCATGTCCGTAATTGTCTGGCGAGTCCAATCCGCCATGTCCAATTTATTGGCTGATGGGTCAGTCCATCATGTCCATTACCGGCTGGCGAGTCCAATCCGCCATGTCCGTTATCGGCTGGTGGGTCCAATCCACCATGTCCGTAATTGGCTGGTGAGTCCAATCTGCCATGTCCAATTTATTGGCTGATGGGTCAGTCCACCATGTCTGTAATTGGCTGGCGAGTCCAATCCGCCATGTCCAATTTATTGGCTGATGGATCAGTCCATCATGTCCATTACTGGCTGGCGAGTCCAATCCGCCATGTCCGTTATCAGCTGGTGGGTCCAATCCACCATGTCCGTAATTGGCTGGCGAGTCCAATCCGCCATGTCCAATTTATTGGCTGATGGGTCAGTCCATCATGTCCATTACCGGCTGGCGAGTCCAATCCGCCATGTCCGTTATCAGCTGGTGGGTCCAATCCACCATGTCTGTAATTGGCTGGCGAGTCCAATCCGCCATGTCCAATTGATTGGCTGATGGGTCAGTCCATCATGTCCATTATATGATTATGAAGGGCGTAGCCCGTGTCAGACTGAGTCAATTCCTTGACCCCGGTTGCACTCGGTGCATGGTGGTCGAATCTGGGCTCAGGCTGACCAGGTTATCCACAAGGGAAAATACAACATTTTAAATAATTATACGGACCTGGATATTTCGAACTTGCAGCTGCGACCAATGATCCTAATCTAAGCAAGGAAGAAGACACGCCGGCAAGGAAGAGGAGAAGAGAATGCAAATGAAGGCTAGGGTTTGTGGAGGACACACCAACACCCGTATTTAATTCCTCTAACTGGGTAACCGGGTAAAGAATAAAATATTTAACCGGGTAGACTTAACCGGGTAGAGAATATAATATAATTAATATTAATTCTCTAACGTTCGATCCTTCCCTGCCCGAGTCGAATATATATAAAAAAAATTTCCACGGTCTTTACACTTCTTCCATCTTTTTTTAGAATTTTTACATACATGTTGTGGTCATGGTAGCGTATTGAAATTAATTTTATTAATTTCATGATTTTAGTTTAATTAACTATGAATTATGATAAACATGTGATGATTAGCATAGATTGTGTCGCGTGATGTAAATGCTGGCTAGTGGAATTGTTAGTAAACAATTGAATAGTTAATTAAATGCTTGTTAAATAGTTAATTTATGAATTTGCATAATTTAGGTTTTGCATGCTAGTATTAAGTTAAACGGATTAAATTGATTAAACCATTGTCACCAACTTAGAATAGGTATAATTTCTAATTGGAATTAAAAGTGTTAGGTAATAAGTAACGTAGGAAATCATAAAATTATTAACTTGCTTGACAATTAGAGATTTAGTGTGATTGTCGAGATAATTGTCATGTTTGATTAGATTCATGTATGAATGTGGATATATTAGTTACATAGGCGTGCATCATATATGTATGGGCATTAATAAATAGTTATGTTCATGTAGGTTTGTTGCAGGAGCTCGCCATCTAGGCACGAGACTACGCTTAGAGCTTCTGATAGGTCCGTTAGGACACGCTTCTCAGGTTTTTTCGCTCTACTCTATCAGTCATTTGATTTATTGATCGTAGGACATGTCAGGTGAATGATTTATCGGATCCCACCTCACAAGTGTCATCTGGTTGATTGTTTTTGGAATTAATAACCCTCGAGGATGAGATCCCTTGAGCTTGTTTTCGAAAATAAGATCCACCTCAAGTTGCCTTCGGGCCTATTATCATAATTCCTGACCCATCCCTATAAATAGTTTTATCGAGTTTTTCAGTGAGAGGAGAGATGGAGAAAATAACTGCACGTACCATGAGCTGGACGTCGTGAAAGTCAAAGCGGGATCTGGATAGTGCTAGCATACTGTTCCATTCCTGAGCGATCCTGACAACTCCGCATTTGAGTTCCTCACACCCAGAGAACGTGGAGGTTTACGGGTACTATTTAGTACAGCTCATGTCTGGACTTGTGGTTCAAAGGTACCAAAGGCGATTGCCTGTGTAACGACCCGCCATTTTTCACAATAATATTGTGGGCCTAGCTGGCTAGGTGTTACCAATATGAAACTACTAAATGCCGAGTATAATAATTAAAACAAGTATAAAATAAAGGTTCCCACAGTCTTAGACCGTTTCCCAGCAGCCACACTTATTTCTCAAACAAATAAAAATAGGAGTCCTCATATTACTTTGCTCCATGCTCTAGTTGTCAATCATCTAATCTCGAATCTGCACACCTGCGGAGGCAATTCCGCGTTAGTGATTACAACACCAAGTAGTATAATAAATAAAACAAATCAAGTACATTCCACCATTTCCATATATTTATTTTAATATGCGGTGGAGCAATTCCGCTATACTCCAAAACAATGCGGAGGAGGTGTCCGCTGTGATCCGCACACCCCGGCCGTAGCCTTTTTATGGGGAGGCTACCACTACCGTCTCCAGTGCCAGTGCCTCGCACACCCCGGCCGTAGCCTTTTTGTGGGGAAGCTATCACTGCACTCAGGTGATTGCTATGCCCCGTTTGTGGGGAAGCTCTCACTATCAATTCTAGTGCCAGTGCCTCACACACCCCGGCCGTAGCCTTTTTATGGGGAGGCTATCTGTAACACCCCAAATCCGGTCCACACTCGTGAACCGAACCGGCATGTTACCGGCCCCGGTTAGGTCGGCTAACCCGAACCTAACT
>JAURVB010000163.1:0-123856 GCA_033002965.1 Piper betle | reverse complement strand
AGGCCAGATTTTGCCCTTTTTATAAAAGCCCCACCATTCTCCACTTTTCTCCCCTTGCCTTGGTCTCTCCGGCTCCCCCTTGCCTCCTAGCCACCCCATATTCCTTCCTTGGCTTCTCCTTAACCTTGTATGCCTCTCCAAGCCTAGCATAGGGTCTAGGGTTGTAGGTTTTGGAGTCTTATGCCCCAAATGACCTCACTTTGGTGCGTTGGATGTAAGCTTCTTCCCCCTTGGTGTGATGTGTGTTATCTGTTTGCTTGTTGTTGCATGGTGTCTTGCTCTACACATGTATCTAAGTGTGTTAAGAGCATTTAGGTCTAGTTTCATGATTTTAGCATGCTACATAAAATAGTTATGTATTTTTTAAGATGACATGGTCGCCTACATGCACTGTCTTGGTAGATCTACTATAACACTTGATCTATGTTGTATTTGTGCATGATGTTACTTGTATCTTGTTCACAAGTGGTAGATCTACATAATTGATGAGGCAAGCTCCTCTTGTTTCGACTTGTATCAGCATGTATGGCCATCAAAATCAGAGAAAGGTGGCAGCTTTACAGCTTGGACTAGCCTATTTTTTACCAAAACATTAAGCTAAAATGACCTCAGTAAAGGCCTGAACAAAACCCATGACCCCTATATATTTATGCTGTGTTTCTTGTATGCTTGACTATATCTGAGTTTGTGCTCCTTGTGGAACCCCAAAAAGATTTTAATAAAATCTGTAAAAAATATATGAGGACTCTGTAATCATATTTGGTCAGCACGAAAAATGTGGGCTTATGTAAAATTCATTTAGCTGGTTATATAGTTCAGGTTTTGGGTGTGCATAGGAATGAAAGGTGGAACCCTAATTCCTAGCTCCGGTTGTAAAATTCATTGAGCCTAGTGTGAATGGTAAAGTTTTATGAAATTTCACCCAGACTTTAGGTTATGTTATACCATCTCTATAAAACTTCAAAGCCACTGGTTGGGTAGATAATTCGATAGGAATTTCTCATACCACTTTGGTCCATCTAGCTACAAAAATCCCTTGGCCAATCCCTACACTTTCCAAGCCCACTCAAGCCTAATTACATGGGCTTTGGACTTGATCTTTTACAGTGTGAAAGCCACTGGTTGACTAACCCTACCCTTTTGCCCAACTCCATTAGTGTGCAACCCAAGAATAATGTTCCCAACACCTTAGTACGACTTTACTTGGCCTTGTTTACCATGTTGGCCCATGAGCCACCACTTGGTAATTTTTATACCAAACCCTCAGAGTGTCAAGGTCCAGTGGTCCAAATTGCTGTCCATTTGGACACTATTAGGACAATTCGAAAAAATATTTTGTCACGTCTATTAGACGAAACCCTAAGTATGAGACTTTTCACTAAGTGTACTGCAACACTAAACCCCAATTAAGTTCACCTAATGAGGTTTAACACTTAACTAAGCAGGATTATTAAGTTAAGTAAGCTTTTTAGTAATGCATGTGTGGTGGCATTGCCTTGTTTTGCTTCCAATGCAATCTGATTGTGATTTGGGATTCATCTTCTTGCTAGGATTTGTAGAGTGAGGACAAGGAGCTCGACTCGCCTAGGTCCATAGGACTCTTCTACTTCATCTCTGATTGGCTCCATGAGTGAATTTTTCTCCAAGTTTTAGACATGGGATGGTATTGGCAGTGTTCTATCAAATACCTTCGATGTCGGTCCATTTAGCTAAGTTTTTCCTTCAATTTAATGAAACTTCAATGAGGAGATCCCCTGATGGTTTTCAAACAGGAAGATCCAAAAAACCTATGATATAAGCCCCTACCTAGCCTATTATATAATTATACGAGTTCTAAGCTTTTCATAAATATGAGAGTGAGCAGTACGAGTATGTATGAATTACACTAGTACTCTTGTACACCATAAAGTAGTGCAATGTAAGCAGCACATTTTTGAAATTGTGGCACTATCATTGTTCTGAGCTACCTGAGTACTGTGACGGGCAATATATGAAGGATGTAAGGGCATAAGTTGAAGTACATATGTAAATATGAAACCATTGACCTGGTCTGACATTTTAATGATAATTGGCCTTGTTGGCCTAAGCTTACTACCTTCTATGGTATTCTAGAAGTTTTATGAATTCTCATGAGTATTAAGATACTCATTTGTTAGTATTGTTTATCAGTAGTTATTTTCGGATCGATAATCAAACTTGTTTAATTGCTGATGGCTTTCCTATATGTATGTAAGTGTGTATTCATATATGAGACTAGCAATGGTGTACAGATTGAGAGGGGTCATGTCTGGGGATGGTACCACGTCTATGTACTGTGTTGAGTATTGTATTGGAGTTGTTTATTAGGTTGTATGATTTATGTATTTCAGGTTTCTTAGACATATAGTTTTTGAACTATGAGTTATGTGTGGTCTGTGTTTATTGATGGGTGGGTGCCCTAAAGCCTATGTGGATGTACTTATTATGTTACGGGTGGTTTGCGTTTATTGCGTTTATTATTAATATTATTATTATTATCGTCGTGTAGGGTGTTAATTATGAGGCATTCTAACAATCATCTGCAAGGTGCGTCAACCTCCAAGTCCTGGAACATGTTGAGGTGCAATTGAGGCATGCAAAACCTACTTGGATGCAGCTATGTATGTGATAAAAGAATATGGACTAGATGAGCTTACTGTTCATACCGTTTAGAAGGGTCCATGTGGAGACCAAGTGTTAGGATCACCATCTTAAGCCTCCTTCAGGGTTGAGATCAACTTTCGTAAAGTTTGTATGCTTGTCGCCCAACGAATAGATTTCGAAATTATAACATCAAGATCGGTCCATTCTTTGGGCCAAATTGGGGTGTTACAAAAAGGATTACAAATATTGCAAACTAGCTTCACTTCTTTTGTTTATGTCTATCTCAAATAACAGCCATGCTCTTCAAAACCCAAAGAGCAATCAAAACTTACTCGTCTCCTCAACTAGGAACTTTCTCACTCTCTCTCTCTCTTTTTGGCATCATATCTCTATTTATAGAGCGTCCGAGATCAGTTGCATCAATCCTTTGTTGCATTGCAAGGCGCTTACATAATTTTGCTTTAATCCGGGGCAAAAGCCCTAATGTTTATTTATTTCATCCAATTATGCTCAACATCACTCCCAAGTGCATAAGTCACTTTCTAACTTTTTGTTATATTATAGGCTCTCCATCTTTCTTCCTAAAAACTTCCCATTTGGAACCACAACTCTAATTAGATAAGCTCAATTCTTCAACAAATCCCAATAGCCTTTCGGGTCAAGCATTTAATTGCAAATAAGATCCAAGAAACACAATTAAACTAATCATTACAACAATTTTATGATTTTATTTATTCTATTAAAAATTCCTAATATATACTAAAACTGATAAAAAAACCTAGTCAACACTACTAAAACATATTCTAATTAATTCAAAATAATAACTCTTTAATAGACCTATCAGGCCCTCAAACTTGAACTTTTGCTAGTCCCTAGTAAAACACTAGACTTCACTCTTTGTTAATATAAACTTGTTTCTGTAATTATCTTTAAAATTGTGTCCTCATTGGAATTAATTTATCATACTCTATCATAAACTTTAACAATCATGCAAATCAAAAGTATAATTCAATTCATTATAAAAACATAAGTCACATTCCCAACTAATTTTTTTGCCAACCCTCTTGAACTCATAATTTAGCTCTACTTAAATTAGCCTAAATTCCACTTGTGGCAAAAGGTCATCCATGATGGCCAATATTTGACTGGATAATCCAGTTGCAATTTCTAACCGACCAGAGTCCGGATTACAATGAGCCAAATTTGTAACCGCTTTGAGACTGCAAACTCGGTCATCAAATTCTTTGCTGATAGTAGTGACCACTTAGTGACAGACAAAGCGACCGACAAAGCGACCGACTTTTGTAACCATTAAGGCCGGTCACTAACATTGGTGGCTAATGTCTTATTCACGCTTGTTGAAGTTTTATGAAACTGCAAAAAAATTTGCTAAATGGCCCAACATTGGAGGGAATTGATAAATCACGTCGATGCCATCCTACGTCTAATAAAACTTGTTGAAACCCAAATCGTCATTCATGGAGCCAAGACGAGATGAAACAAAGATTCCTACAAGCCTAGGTGAGCCAAGCTCTTCATCCTAACTAGGTGGCACTTACTCTATGTATCCCACAACTAGATTGCATCGACACACAAAGCAAGGCAACACCTCCCTAGATGCACGTGCTAAAGATTATCTTGCTTAGTGAAATGTTAAACATCACTAGGTAACCATAATTAGGGTTTCATATTGTAAGTACAGTTAATGAAAAGTCTCATGCTTACGGTTCATCGTTGACCTAGCCAGATGATTTTGAATGGCCCAAACGGTGTCCAAATGGGCTAGAATTAAAACTAGTGGGCACTGAACCACTAAGGGTTTGGTATAAAAATTACAAAATATTGAACCATGGGCCAATATAGTAAACAAGGCTCACGAAAGTTGGGATAAGGTGATCAGAATATTATTCCTAGTCACACACCAATTTTCCTAAGTCTAGTTCATGAGTTTGAACACTCCAAATCGGTCTAGGTAAAAGGGTAGGGTTAGCCAACATCATGGGCTTTAGTGCAATGAAAGATACTGTCCAAAGCTCTGGATATTTGGACTGAGCGGGGTTGGCATTGGCTAAGGCATTTTTGGAGTTGGCAGGGCCTAAGTGATTTTTGGAAGTTATACCAAATTATCTGCCCTACAAAAGGCCCTCAAATCTCTCAGAGATGCTACTAGGTTACGACCTAAGGACATAAAATTTCATCACTCACACTAGGCTCAAAGAATTTTGCAACTGGAAGGGTTTTGTTCGGTCACTTACTAAGGTCATTTTACCTTGGTATTTTAGTGATACATAGCCAACACCTACAAAAATAAATATGAAAAAGATGGCATGAAAAGGATATGTAAATCAGGTGAGAAAATTGGGAAAAGTGGTTGTACATTAGTGAAAGAAGTAACCCCACATTTTGCCAATATTGTCTCTCCTATGTGTTGATGGAGGTTGAATCAAGTAAAACATTCTTTATAAACATTGTATATCTACCTCTTATAAACAAGATGCAACTGATAGCATGCCAAATTATAATGCAGAGATAGGTTATAGTAGATCTACCAAGATAGTGCAAACAAGCAACTATAGTGTGCTCAAAAATTCATAACTATTTATTGAAGAATGATAAAATATATGTATATAGTGATAAAATTCTCCAAACATACACATATACTTTAAAAATCCCATAAAAATAATTACCTAGCACATTACCATGCAAACAAAAGCAAAACACGAACACAACACACCAAAGGGAAAGAGGCTTATCTCCTACGCACTAGGGGCATCCCATCCCACAACTTACAACTTTAGGCCCTTATGTAAGATTGGAGAGGCTAAGATGGGCAAGGAGAAGACAAGAAAGGATGAAGAGAAGGTTGGGAGGCATGGGAGGGTCAGAGAAAACCAAAGAAATGGGGTGAAAAGTGGAGAAAGGTGGGATTTATAGAAAAGGAAAACCTGTCAATGCAATGGTTCTAAGCTATGTGACCCAGACCATGAACAACATGGTCTATTGACATTACAAACATGGCTGTGTTGACCAGGGTATGGGCGCAGGGCAATGGCGCTATACTGGGGCCTTTGCACTGGCCGCAAAAGCCTAATTCAAATTTTGGCAAAAAAAGGGTGCTGGTGGGGTGCCTTTGCACCTTTGCACTTGTACCAGATCTTGTGCATTTAGCTTTCGTATACTAAGGTGGCCAAGGAAACCTTGGAAACTATGTTGCAGGTCTAGTAGGGTGGTCTAGAATCGTTCAAAAGGATTCCAAACACACGGCAACCAATCTTGACTTGCCAGAAACATGATCCTAGACCTAATTGGAATCAACTCCAATAAAAACCAAAAATAAGAGCCAAGATGGCATAGTGTAAAATCCATGCCCTTTGGCTTAGGATTTTATTTGTTGTTCGATTTGATTTGGCCTTTGGTTTAATTCAATTTTCCTTTTTGTTCAATTTGGTTTGGCTTGGCTTTTGGCTCATAGTTCTAGGGAGAGTTGGCTCATGCCTTGGTTTAGAAGGCTATGGTTTAAGTGGGAGCCTACTGGCATGGTTTTGTTTGGCATGCATTTTGTTTTAGAAGTAGTTAATAAGATCCGTTTACAAGTTTGAATGGTTGTGAGATCCTCACACTTAGTCCCACATCTAATACCTACTGGGAGAAGATCCTGTTTATAAGTGGGAATGGACTAGAGATCTTTAACTTCCGGGGTACCCATTTTAAAGAAATGACTTAGCCCATTACGTTGCACTTTGGGCTGGGTCGTTACAAATGGTATCAGAGCCGACCTGGTTCCATGTTAGATGGTGGGATGGACTAGGGACATTGGCTAGGCTGCCGATCACGGGCCAAAAAAAGGTCGTGGGCTGGGGTTAGCAACGGGCCAAGACTAGAAACGTTGGCTAGGCTGCCAGTCACGGGCCAGAAAGGACGTGGGCTGGGGCTAGCAACGGGCCAAGAATAGGCATTTCAGGGACGAAATTTCCTAAGGTGGGTGGATTGTGAGATCCCTCAACTTAGTCCCACATCTAATACCTACTGGGAGAATATCTTGTTTATAAGTGGGAATGGACTATAGATCTTTAACTTCCGGGGTACCCATTTTAAAGAAATGACTTAGCCCATTACGTTGCACTTTGGGCTGGGTCGTTATAAATAGTAATTATGAGATCACTCAACTTACTCCTACATCTAATACCTACTGGGAGAAGATCCTGTTTATAAGTGGGAATGGACTAGAGATCTTTAACTTCCGGAGTACCCATTTTAAAGAGAATGACTTAGCCCATTACGTTGCACTTTGGGCTGGGTCGTTACAAATCAGTATCAGAGCCGACCTGGTTCCATGTTAGATGGTGGGATGGACTAGGGACGTTGGCTAGGCTGCCGGTCACGGGCCAAGAAGGTCGTGGGCTGGGGTTAGCAACGGGCCAAGACTAGAAACGTTGGCTAGGCTGCCGGTCACGGGCCAGAAAGGACGTGGGATGGGGCTAGCAACGGGCAAAGAATAAGCATTT
Organism: Piper betle; assembly: GCA_033002965.1. Lineage (NCBI taxonomy): Eukaryota > Viridiplantae > Streptophyta > Magnoliopsida > Piperales > Piperaceae > Piper > Piper betle. The sequence goes on along the minus strand of JAURVB010000163.1, from coordinate 116,729 downwards.
CGGGGACGAAATTTCCTAAGGTCGGGTGGATTGTGAGATCCATCAACTTAGTCCCACATCTAATACCTACTGGGAGAAGATCCTGTTTATAAGTGGGAATGGACCTAGAGATCTTTAACTTCCGGGGTACCCATTTTAAAGAAATGACTTAGCCCATTACGTTGCACTTTGGGCTGGGTCGTTACAAATGGTATCAGAGCCGACCTGGTTCCATGTTAGATGGTGGGATGGACTAGGGACGTTGGCTAGGCTGCCGGTCACGGGCCAAAAAAGGTCGTGGCCTGGGGTTAGCAACGGGCCAAGACTAGAAACGTTGGCTAGGCTGCCAGTCACGGGACAGAAAGGACGTGGGCTGGGGCTAGCAACGGGACCAAGAATAGGCATTTCGGGGACGAAATTTCCTAAGGTGGGTGGATTGTGAGATCCCTCAACTTAGTCCCACATCTAATACCTACTGGGAGAAGATCCTGTTTATAAGTGGGAATGGACTATAGATCTTTAACTTCCGGGGTACCCATTTTAAAGAAATGACTTAGCCCATTACGTTGCACTTTGGGCTGGGTCGTTACAAATGGTATCAGAGCCCGACCTGGTTCCATGTTAGATGGTGGATGGACTAGGGACGTTGGCTATGCTGCCGGTCACGGGCCAAAAAGGTCGTGGGCTGGGGTTAGCAACGGGCCAAGACTAGAAACGTTGGCTAGGCTGCCGGTCACGGGCCAGAAGGACGTGGCTGGGGCTAGCAACGGGCTAAGAATAGGCATTTCGGGGACGAAATTTCCTAAGGTGGGTGGATTGTGAGATCCCTCAACTTAGTCCCACATCTAATACCTACTGGGAGAAGATCCTGTTTATAAGTGGGAATGGACTATAGATCTTTAACTTCGGGGTACCCATTTTAAAGAGATGACTTAGTCCATTATGTTGCACTTTGGGCTGGGTCGTTACAAATGGTATCAGAGCCGACCTAGTTCCGTGTTAGATGGTGGGATGGACTAGGGACGTTGGCTAGGCTGCCGGTCACGGGCCAAAAAGGTTGTGGGCTGGGGTTAGCAACGGGCCAAGACTAGAAACGTTGGCTAGGCTGCCGGTCACGGGCCAGAAAGGACGTGGGTTGGGGCTAGCAACGGGCCAAGAATAAGCATTTCGGGGACGAAATTTCCTAAGGTGGGTGGATTGTGAGATCCCTCAACTTAGTCCCACATCTAATACCTACTGGGAGAAGATCCTGTTTATAAGTGGGAATGGACTATAGATCTTTAACTTCCGGGGTACCCATTTTAAAGAAATGACTTAGCCCATTACGTTGCACTTTGGGCTGGGTCGTTACAAATGGTATCAGAGCCGACCTGGTTCCGTGTTAGATGGTGGGATGGACTAGGCACGTTGGCTAGGCTGCCGGTCACGGGCCAAAAAAGGTCGTGGGCTGGGGTTAGCAACGGGCCAAGACTAGAAACGTTGGCTAGGCTGCCGGTCACGGGCCAGAAAGGACGTGGGCTGGGGCTAGCAACGGGACCAAGAATAGGCATTTTGGGGACGAAATTTCCTAAGGTGGGTGGATTGTGAGATCCCTCAACTTAGTCCCACATCTAATACCTACTGGGAGAAGATCCTGTTTATAAGTGGGAATGGACTATAGATCTTTAACTTTCGGGGTACCCATTTTAAAGAAATGACTTAGCCCATTACATTGCACTTTGGGCTGGGTCGTTATAAATAGTAATTATGAGATCACTCAACTTACTCCTACATCTAATACCTACTGGGAGAAGATCCTGTTTATAAGTGGGAATGGACCATAGATCTTTAACTTCCGGGGTACCCATTTTAAAGAGATTACATAGTCCATTATGTTGCACTTTGGGATGGGTCGTTACAAATGGTATCAGAGCCGACCTGGTTCCGTGTTAGATGTTGGGATGGACTAGTGACGTTGGCTAGGCTGCCGGTCACGGGCCAAGAAAGGTCGTGGGCTGGGGTTAGCAACGGGCCAAGACTAGAAACGTTGGCTAGGCTGCCGGTCACGGGCAAGAAAGGACGTGGGTTGGGGCTAGCAACGGGTGAGATCCCTCAGCTTAGTCCCACATCTAATACCTACTGGGAGTAGATCCATGTTTATAAGTGGGAATGGACTAGAGATCTTTAACTTCCGGGGTACCCATTTTAAAGAAATGACTTAGCCCATTACGTTGCACTTTGGGCTGGGTCGTTACAAATGGTATCAGAGCCGACCTGGTTCCATATTAGATGGTGGGATGGACTAAGGACGTTGTCTAGGTTGCCGGTCACGGGCCAAAAAAAGGTCGTGGGCTGGGGATAGCAACGGGCCAAGACTAGAAACGTTGGCTAGCCTGCCAGGCACGGGCCAGAAAGGACGTGGGTTGGGGCTAGCAACGGGCCATGAATAGGCATTTTGGGGACGAAATTTCCTAAGGTGGGTGGATTGTGAGATACCCCAACTTAGTCCCACATCTAATACCTACTGGGAGAAGATCTTGCTTATAAGTGGGAATGGACTATAGATCTTTAACTTCCGGGGTACCCATTTTAAAGAAATGACTTAGCCCATTACATTGCACTTTGGGCTGGATCGTTATAAATAGTAATTATGAGATCACTCAACTTACTCCCACATCTAATACCTACTGGGAGAAGATCCTGTTTATAGATGAGTGAGATGGACTTTAGATTTTTAACTTCCGGGGTACCCATTTTAAAGAGATTACTTAGTCCATTATGTTGCATTTTGGGCTCGGTACGTAAAGCAGAATGGTCATGAAGCGACCTTTGGTTCCGTGTTAGATGGTCGGGATGGACTAGGGACGTTGGCTAGGCTGCCGGTCACGGGCCAAAAAAGGTCGTGGGCTGGGGTTAGCAACGGGCCAAGACTAGAAACGTTGACTAGGCTGCCGGTCAACGGGTCGAGCGACGTGGGTTGGGGCTAGCAACGGGCCAAGAATAAACATTTAGCGGACGAAATTTCCTAAGCGTGGGTGGATTGTGAGATCCATCAATTTAGTACCACATCTAATACCTACTGGGAGAAGATCCTGTTTATAAGTGGGAATGGACTAGAGATCTTTAACTTTCTGGGGTACCCATTTTAAAGAAATGACTTAGCCCATTACGTTGCACTTTGGGCTGGGTCGTTACAAATGGTATCAGAGCCGACCTGGTTCCGTGTTAGATGGTGGGATGGACTAGGGACGCGTGGCTAGGCTGCCGGTCACGGGCCAAAAAAGGTCGTGGCGCTGGGGTTAGCAACGGGCCAAGACTAGAAACGTTGGCTAGGCTGCCGGTCACGGGCCAGAAAGGACGTGGGCTGGGGCTAGGAACGGGCCAAGAATAGGCATTTCGGGGACGAAATTTCCTAAGGTGGGTGGATTGTGAGATCCTCAACTTAGTCCCACATCTAATACCTACTGGGAGAAGATCCTGTTTATAAGTGGGAATGGACTATAGATCTTTAACTTCCGGGGTACCCATTTTAAAGAAATGACTTAGCCCATTACGTTGCACTTTGGGCTGGGTCGTTACAAATGGTATCAGAGCCGACCTGGTTCCATATTAGATGGTGGGATGGATTAGGGACGTTGGCTAGGCTGCCGGTCACGGGCCAAAAAGGTCGTGGGCTGGGGTTAGCAACGGGCCAAGACTAGAAACGTTGGCTAGGCTGCCGGTCACGGGCCGAAAGGATCGTGGGCTGGGGCTAGCAACGGGCCACAAGAATAGGAATTTTGGGGAGGAATGCCTACAACTTAGTTCCGTATCTATCCACGGAGAGGATCTTGCCTATAAGGTGGGAATGGACTATAGGATCTTTAACCTCCGGGGTACCCGTTTTAAAGAAATGACTTTTCGCCCATTACATTGCATTTGGGCTGGGCTCGTTTATAAATAGTGATTGTGAGATCCCTCAACTTACGTCCCACATCTAATACCTACTGGGAGAAGATCTTGTTTATAAGTGGGAATGGACTATAGATCTTTAACTTCCGGGGTACCCATTTTAAAGAAATGACTTAGCCCATTATGTTGCACTTTGGGCTGGGTCGTTACAAATGGTATCAGAGCCGACCTGGTTCCGTGTTAGATGGTGGGATGGACTAGGGACGTTGGCTAGGCTGCCGGTCACGGGCCAAAAAGGTCGTGGGCTGGGGTTAGCAACGGGCCAAGACTAGAAACGTTAGCTAGGCTGCCGGTCACGGGCCAGAAAGGACGTGGGTTGGGGCTAGCAACGGGCCAAGAATAGGCATTTCGGGGACGAAATTTCCTAAGGTGGGTGGATTGTGAGATCCCTCAACTTAGTCCCACATCTAATACCTACTGGGAGAAGATCCTGTTTATAAGTGGGAATGGACTAGAGATCTTTAACTTTCGGGGTACCCATTTTAAAGAAATGACTTAGCCCATTACGTTGCACTTTGGGCTGGGTCGTTACAAATGGTATCAGAGCCGACCTGGTTCTAATGTTAGATGGTGGGATGGACTAGGGACGTTGGCTAGGCTGCCGGTCACGGGCCAAAAAGGTCGTGGGCTGGGGTTAGCAACGGGCCAAGACTAGAAACGTTGGCTAGGCTGCCAGTCACGGGCCAGAAAGGACGTGGGCTAGGGCTAGGAACGGGACCAAGAATAGGCATTTTGGGGACGAAATTTCCTAAGGTGGGTGGATTGTCAGATCCCTCAACTTAGTCCCACATCTAATACCTACTGGGAGAAGATCCTGTTTATAAGTGGGAATGGACTAGAGATCTTTAACTTCCGGGGTACCCATTTTAAAGAAATGACTTAGCCCATTACGTTGCACTTTGGGCTGGGTCGTTACAAATGGTATCAGAGCCGACTTGGTTCCGTGTTAGATGGTGGGATGGACTAGGGTCGTTGGCTAGGCTGCCGGTCACGGGCCAAAAAGGTCGTGGGCTGGGGTTAGCAACGGGCCAAGACTAGAAACGTTGGCTAGGCTGCCGGTCACGGGCCAGAAAGGACGTGGGCTGGGGCTAGCAACGGGCCAAGAATAGGCATTTCGGGGACGAAATTTCCTAAGGTGGGTGGATTGTGAGATCCCTCAACTTAGTCCCACATCTAATACCTACTGGGAGAAGATCCTGTTTATAAGTGGGAATGGACTATAGATCTTCAACTTCCGGGGTACCCATTTTAAAGAGATGACTTAGTCCATTACGTTGCACTTTGGGCTGGGTTGTTACAAATGGTATCAGAGCCGACCTGGTTCCGTGTTAGATGGTGGGATGGACTAGGGACGTTGGCTAGGCTGCCGGTCACGGGCCATAAAAGGTCGTGGGCTGGGGTTAGCAATGGGCCAAGACTAGAAACGTTGGCTAGGCTTCCGGTCACGGGCCAGAAAGGACGTGGGTTGGGGCTAGCAACGGGCAAAGAATAGGCATTTAGGGGACGAAATTTCCTAAGGTGGGTGGATTGTGAGATCCATCAACTTAGTCCCACATCTAATACCTACTGGGAGAAGATCCTGTTTATAAGTGGGAATGGACTAGAGATGTTTAACTTCCAGGGTACCCATTTTAAAGAAATAACTTATCCCATTACGTTGCACTTTGGGCTGGGTCGTTACAAATGGTATCAGAGCCGACCTGGTTCCATGTTAGATGGTGGGATGGACTAGGGACGTTGGCTAGGCTGCCGGTCACGGGCCAAAAAAGGTCGTGGCCTGGGTTAGAACGGGCCAAGACTAGAAATGTTGGCTAGGCTGCCAGTCATGGGCCAGAAAGGACGTGGGCTGGGGCTAGGAAGGGACCAAGAATAGGCATTTTTGGGACGAAATTTCCTAAGGTGGGTGGATTGTGCGATCCCTAAACTTAGTCCCACATCTAATACCTACTGGGAGTAGATCCTGTTTATAAGTGGGAATGGACTAGAGATCTTTAACTTCCGGGGTACCCATTTTAAAGAAATGACTTAACCCATTACGTTGCACTCTTGAGCTGGGTCGTTAGAAATGGCATCAGAGCCGACCTGGTTCCATGTTAGATGGTGGGATGGACTAGGGACGTTGGCTATGCTGCCGGTCACGGGCCAAAAAAGGTCGTGGCCTGGGTTAACAACGGGCCAAGACTAGAAACGTTGGCTAGGCTGCCAGTCACGGGCGACAAAGGACGTGGGCTGGGGCTATGAAGGGACCAAGAATAGGCATTTCGGGGACAGAATTTCCTAAGGTGGGTGGATTGTGAGATCCCTCAACTTAGTCCCACATCTAATACCTACTGGGAGAAGATCCTGTTTATAAGTGGGAATGGACTAGAGATCTTTAACTTCCGGGGTACCCATTTTAAAGAAATGACTTAGCCCATTAGGTTGCACTTTGGGCTGGGTCATTACAAATGGTATCAGAGCCGACCTGGTTCCATGTTAGATGGTGGGATGGACTACGGACGTTGGCTAGGCGGCCGGTCACTGCGCCAAAAAAGGTCGTGGGCTGGAGTTAGCAACGGGCCAAGACTAGAAACGTTGGCTAGGCTGCCGGTCACGGGCCAGAAAGGACGTGGGCTGGGCTAGCAACGGGCCAAGAATAGGCATTTCGGGGACGAAATTTCCTAAGGTGGGTGGATTGTGAGATCCATCCATTTAGTCCAACATCTAATACCTACTGGGAGAAGATCCTGTTTATAAGTGGGAATGGAATAGAGATCTTTAACTTTCGGGGTACCCATTTTAAAGAAATGACTTAGCCCATTACGTTGCACTTTAGGCTGGGTCGTTACAAATGGTATCATATCCTACCTGGTTCCATGTTAGATGGTGGGATGGACTAGGGACGTTGGCTAGGCTGCCGGTCAAGGGCCAAAAAAGGGTCGTGGCCTGGGGTTAGCAACGGCCCAAGACTAGAAACGTTGGCTAGGCTGCCAGTCACGGGCCAGAAGGACGTGGGCTAGGGCTAGGAAGGGACCAAAAATAGGCATTTTGGGACGAAATTTCCTAAGGTGGGTGGATTGTCAGATCCCTCAACTTAGTCCCACATCTAATACCTACTGGGAGTAGATACTTTTATAAGTGGGAATGGACTAGAGATCTTTAACTCTCCGGGGTACCCATTTTAAAGAGATGACTTAGTCCATTATGTTGCACTTTGGGCTGGGTCGTTACAAATGGTATCAGAGCCGACCTGGTTCAGTGTTAGATGGTGGGATGGACTAGGGACGTTGGCTAGGCTGCCGGTCACGGGCCAAGACTAGAAACGTTGGCTAGGCTTCCGGTCATGGGCCGTAAAGGACGTGGGTTGGGGCTAGGAACGGGCAAAGAATAAACATTTAGGGGACGAAATTTCCTAAGGTGGGTGGATTGTGAGATCCATCAACTTAGTCCCACATCTAATACCTACTGGGAGAAGATCCTGTTTATAAGTGGGAATGGACTAGAGATCTTTAACTTCTGGGGTACCCATTTTAAAGAAATGACTTATCCCATTACGTTGCACTTTGGGCTGGGTCGTTACAAATGGTATCAGAGCCGACCTAGTTCCATGTTAGATGGTGGGATGGACTAGGGACGTTGGCTAGGCTGCCGGTCACGGGCCAAAAAGGTCGTGGGCTGGGGTTAGCAACGGGCCAAGACTAGGAACGTTGGCTAGGCTGCCAGTCACGGGCCAGAAAGGACGTGGGCTGGGGCTAGGAAGCGACCAAGAATAGGCATTTTGGGGACGAAATTTCCTAAGGTGGGTGGATTGTGAGATCCCTCGGCTTAGTCCCACATCTAATACCTACTGGGAGTAGATCCTGTTTATAAGTGCGAATGGACTAGAGATCTTTAACTTCCGGGGTACCCATTTTAAAGAAATGACTTAGCCCATTCCGTTGCACTTTGGGCTGGGTCGTTACAAATGGTATCAGAGCCGACCTGGTTCCATATTAGATGGTGGCATGAACTAGGGACGTTGGCTATGCTGCCGGTCACGGGCCAAAAAAAGGTCGTGGGCTGGGGTTAGCAACAGGCCAAGACTAGAAACGTTGGCTAGGCTGCCAGTCACGGGCCAGAAAGGACGTGGGCTGGGGCTAGCAACGGGCCAAGAATAGGCATTTTGGGGACGAAATTTCCTAAGGTGGGTGGATTGTGAGATCCCTCAACTTAGTCCCACATCTAATACCTACTGGGAGAAGATCTTGTTTATAAGTGGGAATGGACTATAGATCTTTAACTCTCCGGGGTACCCATTTTAAAGAAATGACTTAGCCCATTACATTGCACTTTGGGCTGGGTCGTTATAAATAGTAATTATGAGATCACTCAACTTACTTCTACATCTAGTACCTACTGGGAGAAGATCCTGTTTATAAGTGGGAATGGACTAGAGATCTTTAACTTCCGGGGTACCAATTTTAAAGAAATGACTTAGCCCATTACGTTGCACTCTTGGGCTGGGTCGTTACTAATGAAATCAGAGCCGACCTGGTTCCGTGTTAGATGGTGGGATGGACTAGGGACGTTTGCTAGGCTGCCGGTCTCGGGCAAAAAAGGTCGTGGGCTGGGGTTAGGAATGGGCAAAGACTAGAAACGTTGGCTAGGCTGCCGGTCACGGGCCGAAAGGACGTGGGTTGGGGCTAGCAACGGGCAAAGAATAAACATTTAGGGACGAAATTTCCAAAGGTGGGTGGATTGTGAGATCCATCAACTTAGTCCCACATCTAATACCTACTAGGAGAAGATCCTGTTTATAAGTGGGAATGGACCAAAGATCTTTAACTTCCGGGGTACCCATTTTAAAGAAATGACTTATCCCATTACGTTGCACTTTGGGCTGGGTCGTTAGAAATGGTATCAGAGCCGACCTGGTTCCATGTTAGATGGTGGGATGGACTAGGGACGTTGGCTAGGCTGCCGGTCACGGGCAAAAAAAGGACATGGCCTAGGGTTAGCAACGGGCCAAGACTAGAAACGTTGGCTAGGCTGCCAGTCACGGGCCAGAAAGGACGTGGGCTGGGGCTAGGAAGGGACCAAGAATAGGCATTTTGGGGACGACATTTCCTAAGGTGGGTGGATTGTGAGATCCCTCAACTTAGTCCCACATCTGATACCTACTGGGAGTAGATCCTGTTTATAAGTGGGAATGGACTAGAGATCTTTAACTTCCGAGGTACCCATTTTAAAGAAATGACTTAGCCCATTACGTTGCACTTTGGGCTGGGTCGTTACAAATGGTATCAGAGCCGACCTGGTTCCATATTAGATGGTGGGATGGACTAGGGACGTTGGCTAGGCTGCCGGTCACGGGCCAGAAAAGGTCGTGGGCTGGGGTTAGCAACGGGCCAAGACTAGAAACGTTGGCTAGGCTGCCGGTCACGGGCCAGAAAGGACGTGGGCTGGGGCTAGCAACGGGCCAAGAATAGGCATTTCGGGGACGAAATTTCCTAAGGTGGGTGGATTGTGAGATCCATCAACTTAGTCCCACATCTAATACCTACTGGGAGAAGATCCTGTTTATAAGTGGGAATGGACTATAGATCTTTAACTTCCGGGGTACCCATTTTAAAGAAATGACTTAGCCCATTACGTTGCACTTTGGGCTGGGTCGTTACAAATGGTATCAGAGCCGACCTGGTTCCATGTTAGATGGTGGGATGGACTAGGGACGTTGGCTAGGCTGCCGGTCATGGGCCAAAAAAAGGTCGTGGGCTGGGGTTAGCAACGGGCCAAGATTAGAAACGTTGGCTAGGCTGCCGGTCACGGGCCAGAAAGGACGTGGGCTGGGGCTAGCAACAGGCCAAGAATAGGCATTTCGGGGACGAAATTTCCTAAGGTGGGTGGATTGTGAGGTCCCTCAACTTAGTCCCACATCTAATACCTACTGGGAGAAGATCCTTTTTATAAGTGGGAATGGACTATAGATCTTTAACTTCTGGTGTACCCATTTTAAAGAAATGACTTAGTCCATTATGTTGCACTTTGGGCTGGGTCGTTACAAATGGTATCCGAGCCGACCTGGTTCCGTGTTAGATGGTGGGATGGACTAGGGACGTTGGCTAGGCTGCCGATCACGGGCCAAAAAGGTCGTGGGCTGGGGTTAGCAATGGGCCAAGACTAGAAACGTTGGCTAGGCTGCCGGTCACGGGCCAGAAAGGACGTGGGTTGGGGCTAGCAACGGGCAAAGAATAGGCATTTCGGGGACGAAATTTCCTAAGGTGGGTGGATTGTGAGATCCATCAACTTAGTCCCACATCTAATACCTACTGGGAGAAGATCTTGTTTATAAGTGGGAATGGACTAAAGATCTTTAACTTCCGGGGTACCCATTTTAAAGAAATGACTTAGCCCATTACGTTGCACTTTGGGCTGGGTCGTTACAAATGGTATCAGAGCCGACCTGGTTCCATGTTAGATGGTGGGATGGACTAAGGACGTTGGCTAGGCTGCCGGTCACGGGCCAAAAAAGGTCGTGGCCTGGGGTTAGCAACGGGCCAAGACTAGAAACGTTGGCTAGGCTGCCGGTCACGGGCCAAAAAGGACGTGGGCTGGGGCTAGCAACGGGCCAAGAATAGGCATTTTGGGACGAAATTTCCTAAGGTGGGTGGATTGTGAGATCCCTCAACTTAGTCCCACATCTGATACCTACTGGGAGAAGATCCTGTTTATAAGTGGGAATGGACTAGAGATCTTTAACTTCCGGGGTACCCATTTTAAAGAAATGACTTAGCCCATTACGTTGCACTTTGGGCTGGGTCGTTACAAATGGTATCAGAGCCGACCTGGTTCCATGTTAGATGGTGGGATGGACTAGGGACGTTGGCTAGGCTGCTGGTCACGGGCCAAAAAAGGTCGTGGGCTGGGGTTAGCAACGGGCCAAGACTAGAAACGTTGGCTAGGCTGCCAGTCACGGGCCAGAAAGGACGTGGGCTCGGGCTAGCAACGGGCCAAGAATAGGCATTTTGGGGACGAAATTTCCTAAGGTGGGTGGATTGTGAGATCCGTCAACTTAGTCCCACATCTAATACCTACTGGGAGAAGATCTTGTTTATAAGTGGGAATGGACTATAGATCTTTAACTTCCGGGGTACCCATTTTACAAAATGACTTAGCCCATTACATTGCACTTTGGGCTGGGTCGTTATAAATAGTAATTATGAGATCACTCATCTTACTCCTACATCTAATACCTACTGGGAGAAGATCCTGTTTATGTGGGAATGGACTATAAGATCTTTAACTTCCGGGGTACCCATTTTAAAGAGATGACTTAGTCGATTATGTAGCACTTTGGGTTTGGTCGTTACAAATGGTATCAGAGCCGACCTGGTTCCGTGTTAGATGGTGGGATGGACTGGGCACGTTAGCTAGGCTGCCGGTCACGGGCCAAAAAGGTCGTGGGCTGGGGTTAGCAACGGGCCAAGACTACAAACGTTGGCTAGGCTGCCGGTCACGGGCCAGAAAGGACGTGGGCTGGGGCTAGCAACAGGCCAAGAATAGGCATTTCGGGGACGAAATTTCCTATGGTGGGTGGATTGTGAGATCCCTCAACTTAGTCCCACATCTAATACCTACTGGGAGAAGATCCTGTTTATAAGTGGGAATGGACTATAGATCTTTAACTTCCGGGGTACCCATTTTAAAGAAATGACTTAGCCCATTATGTTGCACTTTGGGCTGGGTCGTTACAAATGGTATCAGAGCCGACCTGGTTCCGTGTTAGATGGTGGGATGGACTAGGGACGTTAGGTAGGCTGCCGATCACGGGCCAAAAAAGGTCGTGGGCTGGGGTTAGCAACGGGCCAAGACTAGAAACGTTGGCTAGGCTTCCGTTCACGGGCCATGAAAGGACGTGGGTTGGGGCTAGCAACGGGCAAAGAATAGGCATTTCGGGGACGAAATTTCCTAAGGTGGGTGGATTGTGAGATCCATCAACTTAGTCCCACATCTAATACCTACTGGGAGAAGATCCTGTTTATAAGTGGGAATGGACTAAAGATCTTTAACTTCCAGGGTACCCATTTTAAAGAAATGACTTAGCCCATTACGTTGCACTTTGGGCTGGGTCGTTAGAAATGGTATCAGAGCCGACCTGGTTCCATGTTAGATGGTGGGATGGACTAGGGACGTTGGCTAGGCTGCCGGTCATGGGCAAAAAAAGGACATGGCCTGGGTTAGCAACGGGCCAAGACTAGAAACGTTAGCTAGGCTGCCAGTCACGGGCCAAAAGGACGTGGGCTGGGGCTAGGAAGGGACCAAGAATAGGCATTTTGGGGACGACATTTCCTATGGTGGGTGGATTGTGAGATCCCTCAACTTAGTCCCACATCTGATACCTACTGGGAGTAGATCCTGTTTATAAGTGGGAATGGACTAGAGATCTTTAACTTCCGAGGTACCCATTTTAAAGAAATGACTTAGCCCATTACGTTGCACTTTGGGCTGGGTCGTTACAAATGGTATCAGAGCCGACCTGGTTCCATATTAGATGGTGGGATGGACTAGGGACGTTGGCTAGGCTGCCGGTCACGGGCCAAAAAAAGGTCGTGGGCTGGGGTTAGCAACGGGCCAAGACTAGAAACGTTGGCTAGGCTGCCAGTCACGGGCCAGAAAGGACGTGGGCTGGGGCTAGCAACGGGCCAAGAATAGGCATTTTGGGGACGAAATTTCCTTAGGTGGGTGGATTGTGAGATCCGTCAACTTAGTCCCACATCTAATACCTACTGGGAGAAGATCTTGTTTAAAACTGGGAATGGACTATAGATCTTTAACTTCCGGGGTACCCATTTTAAAGAAATGACTTAGCCCATTACATTGAATTTTGGGCTGGGTCCTTATAAATAGTAATTATGAGATCACTCATCTTACTCCTACATCTAATACCTACTCGGGAGAAGATCCTGTATAAGTGGGAATGGATTATAGATCTTTAACTTCCGGGGTACCCATTTTAAAGAGATTACTTAGTCCATTATGTAGCACTTTGGGCTTGGTCGTTACAAATGGTATCAGAGCCGACCTGGTTCCGTGTTAGATGGTGGGATGGACTAGGCACGTTAGCTAGGCTGCCAGTCACTGGCCAAAAAAGGTCGTGGGCTGGGGTTAGCAACGGGCCAAGACTACAAACGTTGGCTAGGCTGCCGGTCGCGGGCCTGAAAGGACGTGGGTTGGGGCTAGCAACGGGCAAAGAATAAGCATTTCGGGGACGAAATTTCCTAAGGTGGGTGGATTGTGAGATCCATCAACTTAGTACCACATCTAATACCTACTGGGAGAAGATCCTGTTTATAAGTGGGAATGGACTAGAGATCTTTAACTTCCGGGGTATCCATTTAAAAGAAATGACTTAGCCCATTACGTTGCACTTTGGGCTGGGTCGTTACAAACGGTATCAGAGCCGACCTGGTTCCATGTTAGATGGTGGGATGCACTAGGGACGTTGGCTAGGCTGCCGGTCACGGGCCAAAAAAAGGTCGTGGGCTGGGGTTAGCAACGGGCCAAGACTAGAAACGTTGGCTAGGCTGCCAGTCACGGGCCAGAAAGGACGTGGGCTGGGGCTAGCAACGGGCCAAGAATAGGCATTTCGGGGACGAAATTTCCTAAGGTGGGTGGATTGTGAGATCCCTCAACTTAGTCCCACATCTAATACCTACTGGGAGAAGATCCTATTTATAAGTGGGAATGGACTATAGATCTTTAACTTCCGGGGTACCCATTTTAAAGAGATGACTTAGTCCATTATGTTGCACTTTGGGCTGGGTCGTTACAAATGGTATCAGAGCCGACCTGGTTCTGTGTTAGATGGTGGGATGGACTAGGGACGTTAGCTAGGCTGCCGGTCACGGGCCAAAAATGGTCGTGGGCTGGGGTTAGCAACGGGCCAAGACTAGAAACATTGGCTAGGCTGCCGGTCACGGGCCAGAAAGGACGTGGGTTGGGGCTAGCAACGGGCCAAGAATAGGCATTTAGGGGACGAAATTTCCTAAGGTGGGTGGATTGTGAGATCCATCAACTTAGTCCCACATCTAATACCTACTGGGAGAAGATCCTGTTTATAAGTGGGAATGGACTATAGATCTTTAACTTCCGGGGTACCCATTTTAAAGAAATGACTTAGCCCATTACGTTGCACTTTGGGCTGGGTCGTTACAAATGGTATCAGAGCCGACCTGGTTCCATGTTAGATGGTGGGATGGACTAGGGACGTTGGCTAGGCTGCCGGTCACGGGCCAAAAAAGGACGTGGCCTGGGGTTAGCAACGGGCCAAGACTAGAAACGTTGGCTAGGCTGCCAGTCACGGGCCAAAAAGGACGTGGGCTGGGGCTAGCAACGGGCCAAGAATAGGCATTTCGGGGACGAAATTTCCTAAGGTGGGTGGATTGTGAGATCCCTCAACTTAGTCCCACATCTAATACCTACTGGGAGAAGATCCTGTTTATAAGTGGGAATGGACTAGAGATCTTTAACTTCCGAGGTACCCATTTTAAAGAAATGACTTAGCCCATTACGTTGCACTTTGGGCTGGGTCGTTACAAATGGTATCAGAGCCGACCTGGTTCCATGTTAGATGGTGGGATGGACTAGGGACGTTGGCTAGGCTGCCGGTCACGGGCCAAAAAAAGGTCGTGGGCTGGGGTTAGCAACGGGCCAAGACTAGAAACGTTGGCTAGGCTGCCAGTCACGGGCCAGAAAGGACGTGGGCTGGGGCTAGCAACGGGCCAAGAATAGGCATTTCGGGGACGAAATTTCCTAAGGTGGGTGGATTGTGAGATCCGTCAACTTAGTCCCACATCTAATACCTACTGGGAGAAGATCTTGTTTATAACTGGGAATGGACTATAGATCTTTAACTCCCGGGGTACCCATTTTTTAGAAATGACTTAGCCCATTACATTGCACTTTGGGCTAGGTCGTTGTAAATAGTAATTATGAGATCACTCAACTTACTCCTACATCTAATACCTACTGGGAGAAGATCCTGTTTATAAGTGGGAATGGACTATAGATCTTTAACTTCCGTGGTACCCATTTTAAAGAGATTACTTAGTCCATTATGTTGCACTTTGGGCTGGGTCGTTACAAATGGTATCAGAGCCGACCTGGTTCCGTGTTAGATGGTGGGATGGACTAGGGACGTTAGCTAGGCTGCCGGTCACGGGCCAAAAAGGTCGTGGGCTGGGGTTAGCAACGGGCCAAGACTAGAAACGTTGGCTAGGCTGCCGGTCACGGGCCAGAAAGGACGTGGGTTGGGGCTAGCAACGGGCAAAGAATAAACATTTAGGGGACGAAATTTCCTAAGGTGGGTGGATTGTGATATCCATCAACTTAGTCCCACATCTAATACCTACTGCGAGAAGATCCTGTTTATAAGTGGGAATGGACTAGAGATCTTTAACTTCCGGGGTACCCATTTTAAAGAAATGACTTAGCCCATTACGTTGCACTTTGGGCTGGGTCGTTACAAACGGTATCAGAGCCGACCTGGTTCCATGTTAGATGGTGGGATGCACTAGGGACGTTGGCTAGGCTGCCGGTCACGGGCCAAAAAAAGGTCGTGGGCTGGGGTTAGCAACGGGCCAAGACTAGAAACGTTGGCTAGGCTGCCAGTCACGGGCCAGAAAGGACGTGGGCTGGGGCTAGCAACGGACCAAGAATAGGCATTTTGGGGACGAAATTTCCTAAGGTGGGTGGATTGTGAGATCCCTCAACTTAGTCCCACATCTAATACCTACTGGGAGAAGATCCTGTTTATAAGTGGGAATGGACTATAGATCTTTAACTTCCGGGGTACCCATTTTAAAGAAATGACTTAGCCCATTACATTGCACTTTGGGCTGGGTCGTTATAAATAGTAATTATCAGATCACTCAACTTACTCCTACATCTAATACCTACTGGGAGAAGATCCTGTTTATAAGTGGGAATGGACTATAGATCTTTAACTTCCGGGGTACCCATTTTAAAGAGATGACTTAGTCCATTATGTTGCACTTTGGGCTGGGTCGTTACAAATGGTATCAGAGCCGACCTGGTTCCGTGTTAGATGGTGGGATGGACTAGGGACGTTAGCTAGGCTGCCGGTCACGGGCCAAAAAGGTCGTGGGCTGGGGTTAGCAACGGGCCAAGACTAGAAACGTTGGCTAGGCTGCCGGTCACGGGCCAGAAAGGACGTGGGTTGGGGCTAGCAACGGGCAAAGAATAAGCATTTCGGGGACGAAATTTCCTAAGGTGGGTGGATTGATGAGATCCATCAACTTAGTCCCACATCTAATACCTACTGGGAGAAGATCCTGTTTATAAGTGGGAATGGACCTAGAGATCTTTAACTTCCGGGGTACCCATTTTAAAGAAATGACTTAGCCCATTACGTTGCACTTTGGGCTGGGTCGTTACAAATGGTATCAGAGCCGACCTGGTTCCATGTTAGATGGTGGGATGGACTAGGGACGTTGGCTAGGCTGCCGGTCACGGGCCAAAAAATGGTCGTGGGCTGGGGTTAGCAACGGGCCAAGACTAGAAACGTTGGCTAGGCTGCCAGTCACGGGCCAGAAAGGACGTGGGCTGGGGCTAGCAACGGGCCAAGAATAGGCATTTTGGGGACGAAATTTCCTAAGGTGGGTGGATTGTGAGATCCCTCAACTTAGTCCCACATCTAATACCTACTGGGAGTAGATCCTGTTTATAAGTGGGAATGGACTAGAGATCTTTAACTTCCGGGGTACCCATTTTAAAGAAATGACTTAGCCCATTACGTTGCACTTTGGGCTGGGTCGTTACAAATGGTATCAGAGCCGACCTGGTTCCATGTTAGATGGTGGGATGGACTAGGGACGTTAGCTAGGCTGCCGGTCACGGGCCAAAAAAGGTCGTGGGCTGGGGTTAGCAATGGGCCAAGACTAGAAACGTTGGCTAGGCTGCCGGTCACGGGCCAGAAAGGACGTGGGTTGGGGCTAGCAACGGGCAAAGAATTAACATTTCGGGGACGAAATTTCCTAAGGTGGGTGGATTGTGAGATCCCTCAACTTAGTCCCACATCTAATACCTACTGGGAGAAGATCCTGTTTATAAGTGGGAATGGACTATAGATCTTTAACTTCCGGAGTACCCATTTTAAAGAAATGACTTAGCCCATTACGTTGCACTTTGGGCTGGGTCGTTACAATGGTAGTTTTGTGGGGACGTTTTATGTAGTTAGTGTCAAGATGTTGTCAAATACCTAAGTTGATATAACCTTTGGCTTGTTGTCACACTACTTCCTAATAGTCTTTGACTTTATGTATGTGACCAAGTTGACTTTATACTCATTTAAAGATTCTTTAGTATTGTACCATTATAAAAGTTGTGAAATTTATACAAGTGCATTATAATTAGAGTCATAAAGATGTCATGAGTCATGTCATATTATTAGACCATACCACATGGTGGTTCATATCTACTAATTGTACATACATTTATGTACATTTCTTCAATTTCCCTATACCAAGATTCATTGTCTTTTCATTTCCTTGTCTTCTCATTTTTCTATAGAAAACTTTGTCTTTGTAAACACATCTTTCTACCCTCAATTTCAAATTCTATTACTATCATCCTTCCACCTTTTATTGAGTTTACCAACATTGTCATCTGTCGAAATGCGCCGAAATTTGCCATCAAAGTTGGTTACACGTCAAGGTACCCGTACATCAACTATACTTTGAAGTACATATTTCTATTGTCCAATTTGTGGTCAGCCATTATTTTTTTTAGTATGTTGTTCTGTAATCATCTTTTGTTTTTGCTAACATTTGATGAAATTCTATAACTTTTGACCATATCTAAAACATTGATCTTTTATACCTACAGTTTGGTTAAATCTTCTACTTTTGTAACTCTTGCATTATTGTTTTATTATTCTTCTTTTTCATCCATTCATGTCATATCTTTATTCATCTATTGTAATCTCAAATATACAAAACAATTGATTTAAATTAATCTTATCACATTTGTGTTAGATGTAAAGTTGGGTTTTTTATAAGTTGCGTGGTTTGAGCTCGCCGGTAGATTGCTTGGGGCTTGGAGACCAGATCCATTTAGGACTTATTTATTGTTTTACGCTTATTTGATGAGTGGGTTGTTTTATATCATAGGATGAGTTAAAGGGTAGTTTTATTACAATCTACTTAATTTAGGTCATTTAGACATCGTGTTTAATAACCCTCAAGGATGAGATCTCTTGAGTTGTTTTTAAAACCAAAAGATCCATCGCAAGTTGCCTTCTTTCTGAGGGCCTATGAATATTGTTATTCCCTACTTAAGCCTACTATTATTATATTATGTTTTCACGATTTTGAGAGTTGGGATATTGTTGGAGATTATTTCAGAAGTTTCACTTCGATGGGTAAGTCCCAAAGCACGACTTGTTGAGGAGCCCAGTTGTTTCATTGTTAATGGAATGACGCAACACTCTACTTTCTGTTCTTGCTACTTCATTTTCATCCTTGCATCTATAAGCTTCTCACACTCGGAGAGGAGTAGGGTTACTAGTGCCATATTTTATGGTGTGTTCATGACTACGATTTACTTGGCTTGCCTTCAGAGCTCAAAGGAGAAGTGCATGGTGGAATTGGAGAGGACATGAGAAAGGGTGTTGCCCGATCAGCTGTAGGTTGTATGTCAGTGTAGTTTCCTTTCGGTGTTTTGTGATTCTTCTTGTGGTGTACTGCCCACTTCTTGTTTTACTTTAATATGAGCAAATAACTTTTTATGCCAATTCAATATTATAGTTATTTTCTTTTGCGGACCAGTAACTTGTTATATAACTTGTTACTAATGTTTTTTTTAATAATTATGTTGGTGTTGTGCCTAGATTATTGCTGGCGGATACAAGGGGATGTTAAAGTCTTCACACATACACATACTCTTGTTGCGTTGTTGTCGAGTTGTTTTATGTTGCTTTCTCATTTTATTTTGGTCATCGAACATCTTTACCCTTGGTTTAGTATACTGATGTAATAACCCCATGTTTTGGGAACTTATATTTCTAATAATTTATAATATTTTGAATAAGGTTTACATTTCCTTTGTTTTTTTGTTCTTGTTGCAATTGTGGTAGTGGTTGTCTTCCATCCAATATGCCAAGTAGATTTGGATTTTGAGGCATTTTTTGGGCGTGGTGTTAAATGTAATTAAGTTAAGAGAGAGCATTATTAAATAATATAACAGTTTTGTTCGATTTAAGGATAAACCAGGAATGGGATGTTATGCATAGTGTCCAGCCAAACAGCGTTGAACACCTGGGAGACTAAGGTTGTGGCTCGGACTTACCATACCATGCATATGCATTCAACAAAAGAGTCAAGTAAGCAACTTGATACGGGTCAAGACAAAACTAAATCTAAAATTGGTGGGCGAGAAGCCCAGATTTTATGACCTCTCCCACTTTAGAATATTTGATCCCTAGAATTTGCCTATGGGGGGTGAACGTACAATAGCTACAAGCCACAAACATACATACAAAATGCATTGTCAAAGAAGCATACCCATGTTAAGACGTTTAACTATCGATTCTTATAGTAATTAGTCACACTAGTCAGGAAAATATACTACCACGAGGGGTACCACCCTGAAAGTACATAACTACCAAAAAATACTATTAATGGTACATATCTATGAAAAGGTGAGTCTAGCATTGTCTAAGGCATAAATCACACATGTCCAAACCTAACTATAGTATGTAATCCTACTAACCTTCTCCATTAAAAGATGGATGTCTAAGGTATACTTATGGGAAACAGTGATCTAATAGAACCTACCATGTATACCTAAAAATATGAGGTATCTAGAGGTCAAGTAGGCCTCACGTCGTATTCGGATGAGCAAAGGGATACCCCACAACCAAGGTATTATGACTAGCCCCAAAAACTTGAGTATAGAATAGGCATAATCTGTGAGATATGCTAAGGGAGCCCAAAAGGTGTCCACCCAAGGAGGCTGTCTAGAAGATAGAATCACTATGTCTTCATCTAAAGTTACGGAATGAGAAAATGTATATACAAGGATAAGGTGGTATACAAATAATCATGGTCAAGGTAGTATCCATTTTGAAGTACCACTATTGTGGCTTATCAAGGATCTAGCCATCATCCCTGAAAACTACTATGCAGGCATCACAAAGGATGGCTCAAAGGATGGCTCTTAGAGTTCTAGGCTAATTAGTAAATAATACACAAGTGTTTCTCCGTTGAGGACAAGTTACATACATTCTAGTGGATGGGGAATACTAGTCCCAAAGCAACACTATCTCACATTGGGTCAATAGGAACTCATAGCGAGGTTGGATAAGTAGTGTCTCATCCCTTCGTCTGTGTTTGTAACCAGTTGTCCCCTACAAAATTATGGTACTCTATCTTAACTCACTTAGCTACTATAACTGTGGTAGACTTACAAGCAAGGCTATAAAATGGCCATATGGAGGCTACTATAATGAAAAGATTCATGTCGTGGAACTATATAATACTGTGCACCCGCATCTCTAATGTCAAGTGCCCACTTGGGTGCTATTGTAGGCAATCTGGAACTCTAACCTCAGCCTAGCTACTCTCGTTGTCGTCCATCTGCTTGCCAAGGTTTTAAACTCTATACTACTTGTCTAGCATACTATGAAGCTAACTATCTTAGCTTTCTTATATTCATATACGCACAGTCAATGCTATACAATCATGTCATATCGATCTTTTGTTATTACTACTTAATTACTAGTCATGTTTGATAGACTTTATTTAGATTTCATATCAAATCATCGAGAGAAATTAAACTAGATAAATAAAATAGCGGAAGCGTACTTGAAGCCATAAAGAAATCAGAGTCTTGATCACTTAGGTTTTGGATCTTCCAAATTCAAGACTAGTTTTCTAAACCAAAGTTCTGGACAATGGGATACCAGAACGAAAACCAGATATGAATTCAGGGACCATAACCTCCTTATTTATAGCCTTAGTTCCATAAATTCAATTCCACCCATTACGAAAGAGAATTTATGAAAAGGTATCTACACATTGAATTCCACACTTTTCTCATTAAATTCCACACTTTAATTTATGGCTCATAACCCTTAACTTTAGTAGATCAATTTAATTTAGCCAACCTTATATAATAACATATGATACAATTCATGATTCATGTATATATTTATGTCCAATTTCCAACAATGTTGTCCAATTCTTATTCCCTTTCTTATAGTTTCTGTCATGTAGCCAAACCATATTCTTGTATCTTCAATCCAACTATTGAACTCTATTGTGCACTCATGTATCCTATTGCCAGCCCATTGTAGCATACTTGCTCGGTTGTGGCCATGCCACTCAAACATTGGTTGAGTTGATATGGACGCTGGTTGGCTTCTGGAATGCCAATTATCTACTTGGATAGTGGTCGAGCTATTCGAATGTTGTTTGCATTACTTAGACAGTGGTCGAGCAACAATGTGTACCTGCAAAAATACAAGGCGACCGACTACCAAATTCTATTAGACCATAAGCTATCTATCCATCTTGTCTTATTATTTACCATAGCTGTTTGAGTGTCGTATCACTCTCATACTACCAATTATACCTCTTAACAGTTCTCACTCAAGTCATTATGCTCCTTGCCAAACTGCTATAACTAACCATGCCCAATGGTCATGAGCTTCATGAACTCACTCTGGTACCAGTTCCTATACTATGGGTCCAGGCACTCTACATTTGTCAATCTCCAATCAGGGTTGGTCAAAATGATAATTTATAATTTCTTCATGCACTACTCTCTACAAGTCCTTGAAAATCTAATAGGGTAAACTCACTATATAGTCTACATCACATGGTTCTACTGGCCCATCATCTTGGCATATTAGTGGATGATTTTTGGCCTTCCCAAGTTGAGAATTCTATATGTGGTCTATGCTTACTACTTTATCTTTTCCCTAAAGGGTTAGCTCGATTATTTTCATATAATGGGATAACTCTATTATTTTTTTCAGAAATGCATAGTCATATAGATATGGTGGAGTCCATAACACAGACTCATCAATCACTCATTCTTACATAGGGACATTCTCAGGATGCCCTTTTATACATTCTCTTACAAGGCACAATAACGTATAGAAAAGAATAAGGATGTCTGAAGCGGCTGATGATGAAAAGATAAGAAATAGAGAGGGACAAGGGAGTGAGAAAGCAAAATACATGAAGGAGAGATAGAAGGGTGTGGAAGATGGGGTTTTGGGATTTTCCCTCTTCCATTCCCTATATCATCTAGTAATTACTTACTCTTTCATCATCGCTTGGTCCATCTGTAGCACCACTCTAGGTGTAGTTAAACCTTTTTATCAAAAGAATTTAGTTAATCCCTTCACATACTTGTCATGACTTTAATTGAGTCTAGTTTGTCTTAAACATAATGGTTGATCTCCATCCATACCATGCATATGGGTAAACGTAAAAGCTTGTAATCAAAATAAATAAAAGCCACACACACAAGAAGCAAAATCATAACTACCGACAAGGATGTTGATTGGCTCATGGAGGGTATCATAACATACCACAAGCATAACGTAAATACACCACAATCATACCAATTAAACCACAGTACAATAATCATACCATGCCACACAACATGCATAACATATTCCTAGTATTTCGATGGTTAGCCGTCTTAAGAGTCAAAGAAATTGCCTCTGACACCAAGTTGTAACACCCCAATTCAGCCCAAAGAATGGACTGAATCTTGATGTTATAATTTAGAAAGATATATGTTGGAGAACTAGCGTATAAACTTTACAAAAGTGGATCTCAACCCAAAGGAGGCTTACGACGGTAACCTTATAGGGTTTATATACAATGCATCCTAATCACACTACCATTGGGAGGCTTTGAAACATAAGGCTCCTAATATAAGTACTCTAAGTTATGGGAGAGGCAGCACCTCCCTGATAACTAAGAGGGTGACTTTACAGATGTAGCAATCACTCTAAGCTACAAAAAGGAAACACCTCTATTATAGCTATGAGGTTGAACTTTTCATAATGCAGAGGCATGATATGGTTCTTATACTTAGTGTCCATATTTGAGTTAGGTAACTTATTCTTAAATGGTGCTGATATTGTAGTGAAGTAAACACTAGGTCATGGTTACATGTTCTACATACCCCACAATTAAAAATACAATGAGGCATCATCAAGTGCTATGAAATCATGCCTGGACACTTGATCTTCACGTGAACCCTTCAAGTGGTGTGAACTGTAGGCTCTTACACCCCATGTTTCTCTATCATATACACACTGTTGAATCCAAATATGTTTAGTGTACCTAGAGTGCTACTTGTTATATTCTAGGACTTTATGGCTTATACACCATACTGACAATTATTTGGATTTTCCCCAAACTTAATACATTGCACAATGATAATAAATATATTAAAATAAAACACACTAATCACACATAACACAACAACACGTTAGTGTAGGACGATTCACATCATACATCATGTAACCCCATTGTCCCCAAATACATATGATCATAAACCCAAAATATGTAAGTCATACAACCCAGAACATATTCAAACATACACAACAAACACATGCAATGATCAGGGGTTTTATCTGGGCCTTTGTTGAGGTTAATTTAGCTTAGTATTTTAATGAGATGTATCCAACACCTCAAACAACAAACATGCAATAGACACATGCAAAGGAGACCTAGAGGAGAAGACAAAATTGGGGAAATTGTCAATAGGTTACTAAAAGCAATAAAACCGCCACCGTACGACAAATTTATCTCCCATACATGCTTCATAAACATTGTGGATCTACCACTTATGAAGAAGATGCAACTAATAGCATGCAGAAATATGATGTAGAGAGAGAGTTATAGTAGATCTACCAAGACAGTGCAAATAGGCGACCATAGCATGCAGCAAGACAAAATCATGAAACTACATCCTAAATGCTCATAAAAAAAATGTACATACACAGATACATTAAAAAATGCCAAAAAAATTCACCTAGCACATAATCAAGCACTTGTAAGCAAAACACGACTACAACACACCAAAGGGGAAGAGGCTTACCTCCAATGTAGCATGGACAGGTCTCTTGGAGCATCCGACCCAATGACCTACCATCCCTTGGCCCATAGGAATCCTTGGAGAGGCATAGGAGAGAAAGGAGAAGCCAAGGAAGGAAGACAAAAAGGACGAAAGGCAAGGGATGGGCGGAACAAACCAAATGAAGTGGGTGAAAAGTGGAGGAAGGTGAGTTTTTATAGAAATGGGAAAACCTTCCAATGCAACCAGTGCAAGGGTGCTGTCCTCTATTACCCGAACCATGGACAACATGGCCCTCTAACATTACAAGGATGGCTAGGCTGATCCAAGATGGCTGGCTGGGCCGACCGCAAAATCCTAATTCAAAATCTGGCCAGTGCAAGGGTGCTGGTAGGGTGGGCATCTTTGTGTTGGACTAGAACCCTCGCATTTAAGATTTGCACACTAAGGCACTGAGGGAAACCTCGAGAACTACACTATGAGTCCTATAGGGGATATGATCACCAAAATGGGTTCTGAACACAAGACAACTAATCTAGACTGGCAAGGAATACGGACCAAGATCTAACTACAGTCAACTAAAATAAAAACCGAAAATACCAGCCTAGATGGTGTAGTGTCTAGCCTGGCAATGCTGTCTACCGGGAGAGACTAAAGACGTGACTTGCACATACCATTTAATACATATACACGCAACAAAAAGGTTGGGCAAGGATCTCGATTCAGGTCAAGATTGAATGAAAATTAAAACTGTTCAGATAAAAAGCACAGGTTTTACACAATTGTGTGGGAATTTGCATTCTAAGGATGGATGAGTTATCTAAAATTCATGTTATCATAGATTGCAATAGGAAGCTGTATTCAGCTAAGGATGTGGTGAGTAATAACAACTTCTATTTGTGGGAGAAAGAGTGGAGTCATTCATTAATCATCTCCTAGGATAAGGCAACCAAGTATTTACAGAAAGGATGTCAAAGGTTCCTAGCAAGTGTGGTAGAAACAATAAGGGAGTCCAAGGAGGCCGATCCATCTTCTTTGAGGATTGTGTCGAAATTCTTGGTTGTCTTTCAAGAAAAATTGTCATGGTTACCACTAGAATGGAAATTGGAGTTTTTCCGTCGACTTATTGTTGTGAACTGCTCTTATATAGAAGGCATGCTAGAGAATGGCGCTTGTAGAGCTGCAATAACTTAAGATTAACCAAAAAAGTTACTAGACCAATTTGCAGTTGCAACAATATGATTTGTCCATAAAGGCCAAAAAACATCTTAAACCACACAAAAAAGGTTTTCCATGACTACTTAGATGAGTTGTTATTGTCTTTATAAATGACATTTTAATCTGCTCTTATAATGAAGAACTTCATGAGGAAGATCTAAGAAAGGCACTTGGAATTTTAAGAAAGAACAAGTTGTATGTCAAACTTAGTAATTGTAACTTTTGGATAAAATAAGTTTTGCACCTTAGTGATATTATCTTCAAAGGTACTGTTGCAGTAGACTCATCCAAGATGGGAGCAGTTATGAAGTAGAATCAGCCAAAAATGTCAATGAAGTCAAAAGCTTCTTAGGACTTGTAGCAAACTACAGGAGATTCATCGAGGAATTTTCTACCCTAGTAATTTAGTTGACTTCTCTAACAAAGAAGGATAAGAAGTTCGCATGAGATGAAGCATATGAGAGGAGTTTCTATGCATTGAAGGAATGCTTTACAATTGCCCTAATCTTACATTTCGTCAAGGAGTGGAAGGCTCTGTCATCTGTAATGATGCTTCTAACCAAGATTATGGAGCAATACTTATGTAGAATGACAAAGTAATAGCCTAAGCAACAATTCAATTGAAAGGGCATAAGAATAATTACCCTAATCATGAACTAGAGTTAGTAACAGTGGCATTTGCACTTAACGTGTAGAGATACTACCTATATGGATCTAAATTTGAGGTTTTACTAACCATAAGAGTCTCAATTATATCATTACCCTTACAAGACTTGAACTTGAGGTAAAGAATGTGGTTAGAGTTCAGCAAAGATTACAACTTTAGCATAGCCAATCATCTAGAAAAAAGCTAATAGTGTAGCCAATTCATTAAAGTAGAAATCCTCAAACTTGGATTTCTAGTATGATGGTAACTCAGTGGAGATCGATGGAGGATATCATTGAGGTGAATCCAGTGTGTAAGCTAAATTCTCTCTTAGCAAATTGTACTATCTCCAATGACTTTGTGACAAAACAAAAGTAATTTAAGAAACTTATGAAGAGCTACAAGAATTTCTCACTTCTCTTATCCCTATCAAGAAGGGGGAAGATGAAGTGATCAGATTTGATGGAAAACTATGTGTTCGTAAGAATGAATAGCTTAGAAATGAAGTCTTACATAAAGCACATCACTCAAAGTAGACCATACACCCAAATGTAACCAAAATGTAATTGGATATGAAGAGAGATGTTGTCAACTTTATGTCTAAGTGTCTGACATGTCAACAAGTAAAAATTTGAGCACTAACGACCTTTAGGGCAGCTCCAACCTCTCAAAGTTTCAAGCTGAAAAATAGGAAGATATTACATGTGATTTCGTGGTCAGACTACATAGAACTAAGAAAGCATATGATGCAATATAGGTGGTATTTGATACACTTACAAAATCAACTCACTTTATTACTTTTAAGATGACTATGAGTGTGGAAAAGTTAGTATAACTCTACATGGAAAATATTATGAAATTATATGGTATACCTATAAATATAGTATCAGATAGAGATGCAAGCTTCACTTCTAGAATATGGAAGGAATTTTACGAAACAATGGGTATAGAGTTGAAGTTCAATACAACATTCCATCTTTAGAAAGATGGATATTCAGAAAGGACCATCTAAATACTAGAATATTTGCATAGATCATGTATTTGGATTGGCAAGGCAGTTGCGAAGACCACTTGTCCTTAGTAGAATTTGCTTACAATAATAGATATTAATCTAATATATGTGTGTTGCTATTTAAAGTATTGCATTGTCGACCTTCTATGCCACCATGCATCCAGTTAGATAGATTATAAAGACCCATTTCTAGTTGGACCTGAGATAATTGAGGAGACTATCAAGATAGTTGACTTAATCACAAAGAGGATGATAGAGGCACCGTACTACTAGGAGTCATATGTAGATTTGCACTAGAGTTCGAAATAGAGATCATGTTTTCCTTCAAATATCACCGATTAGAGGAGCGATGAGTTTTAACAGGAAAGTTAATCTAAAGAAAGGTAGAACCATTTGAGATCCTCAAAAGAGTGGGTAGAGTAACCTGCCCATTATCTCTACCACCAACTTTGAAATCAACACATGATGTGTTCCACATCTAGATGTTAACAAAGTACATACCAGATGCATTCCATAATATTTGACTTTAGTGAACTAGAAATTCAAGATGACATGTCTTACATTCAGAAACCCCTAAAGTTTCTAAACACTAAAAAGAGGGTAGTACGTTCAACTTAAAATACTTAGGGATTAGTAATTGGATAACTAATAACCTTTGGTGGACAATTTGGTCACATGTGAATCATATCCATATCCCAAATGATGAGTTTGACTAGTTTTTGAGTCTAATGTGTGGGCTGAAAGAACTTATTCTTACTATCAGGTAATTTAAATAAATGTTTAGCATTAATTTTTATCCAACGGTCGAGTTTTGCCAAAGGGTGAGAGTTAGTCATTGGATGTGGACAAGTTTGTCCAGTTAAGTATATATGTAGGAGAAATAGGTGTCGTTTAGTCTTTTGTGATTAAAAAGAGGATGTTCTAGGGATAGTATAAAGGCCTAGAGTATATAAAAAGGTAAGGGGATAAATTGCTATTTGCAACCATCCAACCCTAGCCACCTCACTCTCTAGACACCCTCTCTCCTGTAGATGCCCTCTCTCTAGCTTCTCTCTCTTTGCCTTCTTTCTTCTTCCTTGGAGATTGTGTGGGGAAGGGTTGGTCTAAAGTTCTAGGATAGTCATCAAAGAAGTGGCCAGTAATCTCAATTAAAACAAGTAAATCATGTAAATTCATGCATCATGATCATATTCTATGTTAATATTTGATGTTCTATCTTCTTTACATGTTTTCTTCCCATGTTCTATGCTTAAATAATATTTAAGATATTATTTATGCTTAGACTTGCTATAAATAAGTTTTACGAGTAGTTCTTATGATCTAACAGTGATTCATGCTTGCATTGTTAAGATATATTAATTTTAGAATATGAATATATCTTCTTTGCATGTTTTTTTCTAAATAAATATAATGGAAAAGTAGGGTACATCAAATTAGATTCAAAACCTTTTATAGCCCATGATTTTCTGCTTAAAAAGCTTGAAAACTCAAACTTTGTTTCACTAAAATTGGATAAGAATTGGATGAGAAACAAAAAAGCACAAACTAGGGCTTTGCCACAGTGCCACCACGCTAACAAAAACTAAAACGGGGGCTCCTTTGAGTATCACGGTGAAGAAACAATTTTTTATGCATCTATCTAAAAACAGTTATAACTTTGGCTTTAGAACTCAGATTTAAGCAATTTGTTTTGCATTTTGACTGTCATGATCTCTAACTTCTACCTACAAAATTTTATGTGTGTTGGTTAAGTATCTTGGGAGATACATATTCCTAAATTTGGGAGATTTAAAAACTTAATTTTATGTTTTATTGATATTATGCTTGCCATAAGGATTGTATAATGTTAACATGATGTAGTAATAATGTGATAAGCATTTATGGAGTGTTGTTACGTGTTATTTGAATCGTCATCACCCTAGTCTGGATTGTAATGTTTATTATTTATATCTAAAGTAAAAGAGTTAGGGTATCTGAAATCTTAGCTTGTCGATGGCAAGCTAATCAGGTCCATGTTTAGATGTTAATTGAGGAGTTTTATGATCCTCTATTTTGAGTTAATAATCGAATATTATATCCTTTCATGTTATGTTAAATCAGCATGTCATATGCATTGTATAATGTATGTGCATAGACACTAGTTTTCATTTTTATTTTACGTATGACAAACTGGTTCAACAAATGTCACACCGGAGGGGTGCATCTCCCTTAAGAAGGGACCATTACCCCCAACAACCTGGGCCACTGTCTTGACAAGCATGTGATCACTTGTGGTTTTACTATGTGGGTTTAGTAGCCGAATCACTCCTCCCTAGGAGTTAGAAGCAGAGCTCACCAATGCATCTAGGTGCATAGTTATCTAGTTATTAGGAGCACTGGGGTTAATTGTTCATGCCAGCTAAAAGTGGGATGTGGATTGCTTCCTGAAGAATGACTGTAATGACCCAGCCCAAAGTGCAACATAATGGGCCTAGTGGTTAACCATGTTAAAGATTTATAGTTCATTCTTACTTATAAATAAGATTTTATCTGAGTAGGTATTAGATGTGGGACTAAGTTGATAAATCATACAATGGCTGTAGCTTGTTCACTGGGGTACAAATCTAGAGGAAGCCAGTATCTAGATTGATGACATAGAGATACTGTTGGATCACATGTGATGTTCACCTTGGATGTGGGTTTGGGTAGCAGTCAGAGCTATCTGTGGAGCCATTCAATCTTGGCGGAGATTAGTTCAGTCGGCCTACCTTAGAGACCGCCCTTCACAGAGGATTTCATGAGAGGAATTTCATGAAGTTTTTTGCAGCCAGTTCTTCTATTCCACAATGGTTGAGGAGACGATGCAAGAGTTCATGACCCCGGTGCAAGAGGACACAATAGTGGCAAGAGTACCATGGCCAATTCTTGGCACCAGAGAGATCTGCTCCAGGGTCTTTCCATACTGAGATACAAAGGGCTTTTAGATTTGTCCGTGGGCTGAGGTTGAGTCTGCATGCCTCATTCTCCATGTTACATGTGAGACACTTTAGGAGGCAGTTGCTAGGGCCTTGGAGGGGAGGCTGCACACCATATACATCATGCCAAGTGAGCACCAGGGCAGAGATTGCATTCAGGTCATCAAAGGTGTAAACTGATGATGAGGACTAGAAGGATCCGTCATAAAGGCACAAGGAAGATGGAACTTTAGCACTTCATGCCTTGCAGGGGCAGTCGGTCAAGCCAGCTCCCAAGCAGTTTCATGCACTACAATCTGAAATGGGGCCACAGCAACTAGGTAGGGCCCAAAATATCCCATGGTGCCAACACTATCAGAGGAGGCACCCAAGGCATGCTGGAGGATCCCAAGAGCCTGCTTTGCGCATGGTGAGTTGGGGCACCGAGCTGCTGTGTGTCCACATCAGGCACACCAGCAGCGGCCTCGGCTACAATACCAGCCCCTGCCATGACATTATCAGTCGAGACCCGTGCAATATCAACTCTAGTCGGGTAAGCAGTAGTTCCAGCAGCCCACACAACAAACTCAGGGATTGATGCCTACTCCGGAGCTGTACCCTCTCTGCCAACATGGTTTTCCGAATAGGGGTAGCCAGCAGGGCCACTAGAGGCAGTGAGTTGAGGCCAGTGGGCTAGGGTCGTGCCGGCAGTGCAAGGTTAGGGTGGCACTCCAGTGTAGATAGATAGAGTTGATGCCATTGAGAACGCACCAGACTGCAGGTTTGCTCCTTCCACCTTCTCTGCTGCTCGTTTCTGATTTGGTCGCTGCCACTTGGGCCTTATGTGTAATTTCAAGGACAGAATTTTCTTAAGGGAGGTGGTTGTAAAACCCAGCCCGTCACCCCAATGTTTTACACCAGATTTTCCCAGTTTTGTGTTTGGCTCAACCTAGGTAGCACGCTGTTAGTCCACTTTGACTGGTCTGGTGCTAGTGGGATCTTTTTATGGTGTTGTGGGCTTGGACATTGGGCATGCCAACCATCGATTTGTCCCGTTTGACCCCAATCATATGTTTTTTGGTTGTTTAGTGTTGCCTAGGACCAAGTGTCACATTCGAGTTGTGTCACATTCATTCGGGCATACCTCCTAACCCTAGTCATGTTTTAGAAGTTGTCCCGAGCTCTTCTCATTCTTTCCCCTTTCCACCTCTCTTTTCCAGCATTTTTCTACCTTTGCAACACTATGCAAAGCTCAAGGGCACCCCGAGGGCGCCTTTCCGCCAACACATGTGTGTAGCCTGCGCCAGGTAACAGTGCAAGGGCGACCTTGTGCCATTGTCTTTTAGGGTGGAGGCTCCCATCATCACACCTTTTTGGCCTTCCTCCACTCCTTGCCGTCCTTGGCTGCCGTCACTATTGTCACCCTCCAACATGTAATAATTGGTATTTTTACCATTATCACTTAGTTTTTATTTTCTTCTCTTCAAGAGTGCATATCAATAGTAGACTCTTTATTTTTAAGCCATATAAAATTTTTCTTTGTATAGTTAGTCAAAACTAATATCATGATACTTACAAATATTCAAGTTATGTAGTTGATTATATTTTGTTTAGTCATGTTGACTATTTCCTAATGTTTATTCATGGTTGGGAATAATTGGTCAAGTTAAATTTCATAGAATATGTAATTAGACAAGGATTAACCTATGGAGAACTAGATGGACACAATCACATGTGAACTTAGTCTATACCACCTACAAGAGATGCGTCATGTTTTCAAGTTATTCAATAGGCTAAATACTTATTTTATACCATTGAGTGTATTTAAGTGAAGTCAATCATGTTTGGCCAGCAAAAGATCCTAATTGGACTCATGAGTCTAATTCAATCAATGGTTGTCGACAAGTTAGTTCGTGTCCACCCATTTAGAATCTGCATAGCTGGTCTAGGGGTAGTTTATTATTTTAGAATTAGTAGGTAGATGTTTAGGGCAAGTAGGAAAATAGGGTGGTATATAAGGCTAACACGATATCAGTAAACATAAATAAACATGAGTAAATATCATATATACTCATATCAGTAAACATAAAAATAATTAAATAAACAAACAAATAATTAAATAAATAAATCTATAGATAAATAAATAAATAAATGACTAATAATAATTAGTTGTGAAGAATATTAATATAAGTATTAAATATACGAGACATATGCCTAAACACATAAATAATAACACGAGTAAGAATTAATTAATAATAATCAATTAATTTAAATAAACAAGCTAAACATGAAACAAAAATATTATCTATGAATATTTACATTATCAATAACAATAATTAATCACACAATCATTCAACATCTCAACAAATATATAAATAACATGAAATTAATAATCATGAACAAAATTAATAAATAAATAAAATAATTAATAAATAAAGAAAAATACCATAACATCTAATCATGCTAAACAAAATAAATATGCACTTAAACTAATGTCAGGGCTCTGGAATTACCAAAAACGGTCTAAAACGGCCGAAAATGGGTTGTACCAGTCTAAACCAAGTTGAACGAGACCAAACTGATTGGGATGAACCAACCTAGTATGGGTTAACTGAAAAATAGGGTTAGGGTTGGATAAGCATACCTGAGCTGGACCTCTGGACTTGGACATGGGTTGGTGGGTTAGTGAACAAGATCCGGCAGGCGGACGAGGTCGCGGGAAGGCAGACCGCAAACCGGGAAAATGGGCTTGCTAAACGGGAGCGGTGGTGCCCGTCACCTGGAAATGCTGACGACGGGGCGGTTGGGATCGCCGCCCGTTGGTCGACTGGGGGCGTCAAGGCAGAGCTACTGGTGGTGATGATTGGCAGAGTCTGGCCATTGGCTTGGCTGAAAAACAGCAAAGAAGGCGGTGGATCGCGATGGGTGCTGCAACATCGTTGGTGGCGACCGCGGCTACAGCGGTCGTTGTGGGTTATATCAACATTGGGATATTAGTGAATAGAATTTATGTAGGTGGTCAGACTGGCCGGAGGTGGCTTGCTGGCATCAAAAAAAGGCTCGAAAGGGTGGCGGCAGTAGTGATGAACAGTGATAAAAACTCAGTCGCTGATGGCAAATGCGACGGTGCAGATGGTGACAATGGGTATGAACTAATAGCCGGCCACAAGGTGGTCACGGCTGTACTGATCCAGTAGCAAGCCAAATTAATGGTGACGATAATGGTGGAAATCTGAAAATCAATGGAAATGTTTGAAATATAAATGGGAGAAAAATAGGGTTGACGTGGACGGCTCGGATCTTGCCATGTGGCATGATATGAACATCCGACAACTTGTGACCTAGTGGGGCCCACATATGGGTATATGCACTATACCTATGGATGGAAAGCTTAGATCAAGACCGTCCAAGGTCAAAACTGACTCGAGTCTTAAAAGTGACTCTATGTACGGGAATCGAGGCAAGAAGGGTAAATGTGCCTCCAACTTGAACTCAATCAAGCTGGGCCCATATGAGCACAATTCAGTCAACCTAAATTCCAATACTGCATTCAAATAAAATACCTAGAAAATCCCAAATGGATGCTAAACGCTGCAACAGCCTAGATCTAGGCTTAGAAACCTGGCTAACTAATAAAAATCATATGTATACCTCATGTATACACTAATAACTCATGCTCTACTATATCATAACTGAAACTATCATATGTATGTCGGGCATACTTAGCCTCCATAACATGCTCAAATGGCCATCTGAGCCTCATACTCATATTCTTAAAATTAGTCTAGCTTGAGCTCACTCGAATCGACTCGATACTGACTCGAACCAAGCAAAACTAAAATCAGGTAAACCGTAACCCAAAAATGGGGTTTGACACCAACATATATTATATGAAAAACGTCAGGTCCAAAAAATAACTAATACAATTTGGCAAATGGGTTTTCCATTACCCACGAAAACTTATAAAACTTCAAAATTGCCTCACACTGGCAACAAGCAAACATCCTTAAGCAAGTGCTAGCTCGCATGCATGACTAATGTTGATATTCATACAAACAACGCTTATGCCCTCACATCATCAATATTTCACCCCCCACAATACTCGAGTGGCAAAAGGATTAGTTAAGTTAGTGCCACAAATTTCGGAAATGTATTGTGTTTCGTAGTACCCTCATACACCACACTACCTCAGGGTTTGAAGGAGTACTAGTGCGGTCCATACATGTAACACCCCAAATCCGGTTCACGCTCGTGAACCAAACTGGCATGTTACAGGCTCAAGTTAGGTCAGCTAACCCCAACCTAACTCATGCGGATCCAATCTCGGCATCTTAAGATGATGATACAACTCGCAATGCATGGATGAATGCACAAACCCTAACATGGTACTACTTGAATGACATGCAATTCAAAGTACACACCAATACAATTACGATCAAACTTAATATAAATTATAAAATAAAATAGACAAGAGTCTCCCCCAAAAGTACAATTAGGGTCCACCCTGTCAAAATAACATATACCAATATATATGCATATAGCAACAATTTCAATCATACATAATCTAATATACTGTATACTCACTATGGAACTTGGGCTTCAACCCACCACACTTTCGCTGCGCACTTTGATCACATTTCACCTCTTGTCATCATATCTTAGCTTTTCATCACATCATAACATCATTTCATTGCATTTAATCATATCCTATCATGTCTTAGCATTTCACATCATTCACAATATAATAGCATCATAAATAGAATATTAACCACTCTATCGACTGACATGTGTGCAAGTGACAACCGTGCTCCTCCGTCCAAGCTGGCTCCTCCAACTCATGATTATTACCTACATATAGTATAAAAACACGTCAGTAACAAGTGTTATTGGTCCAAAAAAAATAACTATAACAAGCTGGCTATGAGAGCAAACTCTCATATGAAAGAAAACATCATATACTCCTCGTGAACACTCTGAAGGGCACCTACTGAGGAGCCACTGGGCTGCAGACCCGGTAGCATCCCGAACTGACTAATCTGTTGCTGCTGAAGCCTCTCTCGGCATTTTCTTACTTCATTTTCTAGTCTCAAATCCTAAGCCCTCTCCTTACCTCCATATTTCTCCTGGCCTTGAGCACGAAGGCCGAGTACTCTCAGGCAATCGCCTTTAGTACCCTTTGAACCACAAGTCCGGACATGCGCTATACTAAATAGTACCCGTAAACCTCCACGTTCTCTGCATGTGAGGAACTTAAACGCGGAGTTGTCAGGATCCCTCGGGAATGGAACAATCTGTTGGCACTAATCCAGAGCCCGCTTTGACTGTCACGGCATCCGCTCATGGTACGTGCAGTCAATTTCTCTATCTCCCGTCTCACTGAAAACGTGAAAACTATATATATATATATATATATATATATATATATATAGGGCTGGGTAGGGATTTATATAATAGACCCAAAGGCAACTTGTGGTGGATCTTGTTTTTGAAATCATCCTCGAGGGATCTGATCCGCGTGGGGTTATTAATCCGGAAATCTGTTCGGCTAGATGGCCCGAGTTAAGTGGGATCCGATAAAATACCACTTAACCCGCCCTGTAAGCATTAAATCAAACATACAATAGAAGAGAGTAAAAATAGAGTCAAGTCCTAAACGGACCTGGTAGAAGCTCCAAGCGTGTCATCGCGCCTAGGCGGTGAGCTCCTACTCCGTACCTACACATCAAAACTAAATACTAACGCCCGCTAACTAAATGATGCATCAAACACAATGAACATCACACACAATTCAATCATCAACATCCAGTAATAGTTAAATAATCATAAATGTAAATAATTCTAACTCATCCATTCATACCAATTTTATTGTGTTTTTCAAAGTTACGTCTTGATCACTTATCATGCTGAGACTCGATCTACCTCATTAGATCACTTAACCTTCATTCTCAATTAATTGCATCATGCAATCATCATTTCATTCATAGTCATACATTTATCCTCACAACTAACCAATTCTAGCATGCTATGCTAACAATCATCATCAATTTTAAATAATCAAATTGGAGGTAATTATACCTCACGTCGTCGGCAATTAGCGACAGCTAGGGTTCCGTTGCGCATTTCAGAGCTCTAATTTGGTGCTCATTGGTGTCCGACGTTCGATCAGGATCAACTGGATGAGCTCCGTGGAAGATCCGGCGAATTCCCGTGAATCCGATTTTCCGGTAGGTTCTGGCGGTTTTCCGGCACCTTTCCGGCGGCAATCGCCGACAGCGTTTACTAGGTGGATAGGGGTCATATTGGGTACCATTGGAACCGGCTCGGTGAGCCCGACGTATCTACAGCATCGATATGGTCGGTGGAGGTGGCGGCTTACCGAAAAATGGCAAAAATAGGGCCGGCGGCGATGGGTAGCTAGATCCGGCTGGCCTGGGCAGCGATGGTCTCCGCTCTTGTCAGGGAAGGTCGCTGGGTGGTCGAGGGTGTCGAGGCTACAGCTGGATTGTAGCGGCAATGGTCACCGGTGGCACGATCGGCAATGGAAGCACGGTGCAAAGGCGCGGCTTCCTCGCGTCGCAGCGGCCAGATGGTGGCCGGGCCTGGTCGGGGCATCGCAGCGACACCATGGCGGGGCTAGGCGGCAACACCCAGTGGCGAGGCGACAACGTGCCGGCGGTGGTGGCACCAAAAAATGGTGGCGGCTAGGGTTTGGAAGGGGAAAGTGTCGGGGGAGGAGAAGAAATGGTTGGGTGGCAAACTTGTAAATATTACTTGACTCGTCTCTGGCTCGAGTCAAAAATAATAACTAAGTCGTATTAAATCTTTAAAAAAATCGGGAAAAATCCCATAAAATCAAACAAGCACCAAAACATCATAATGACATGCTCTATAACTAACAACCCAAAACTACCAGTAATGCGTTCTAACGCAGTAAACGACCTAAAACTAAATCTACAATTCACTATTTATAAAAATAAAAAAGTAAGTGGCATACTCTCATATATCTGATAACTCATTCTGTTCTGTTGTGTTCATGACGTTATCATCATATACTTGGGTACACATGACCCTCATAGCTCATACACGCGACTGGCGTCAGCTCAGTACACGTGTTCTGAAACTGACTCGATTCAAAAATAACGGTCAAACCGACCGGTTTTGAATATAAAACCCTGACTCGAATTGTGGGTTTTACAATACATATCTCCATACCACTCTCTCTGTTATTCATGAAAGCCATAAAATTGTGCGTACTTACATAATAGGCTTAGAGAAGAGTCTTATATAATACATTTCTGGAGTTTCAGTTCAAAAACCAATAAGGGATCTCATCCTTGTAATTTTATTAAACATGTGTAGAAAACACGGCTAAATGGCCCAACAACGAAGGGATCCAATAAAACACCGTCGATGTCATCTGACGTCTAAAACATGGTTAAACTCGACACGCATGGAGTCAAGCAAAGATCAAGCAAAGGAGAGTTCTATGAACCTGTGGTCCAAGCTCCAAACATATCTGCACATCTACGGTGAGCTCGGACTCCAAAACCTACATCGAAACCCACTACTAAGTAATATACTAACATCTCTATATGATGCATGCTCATGGTGTGTGCTCATATTATCAACACAACCTAATATAGAAAACAGTGCTAACAAACCTATAGCTAAACATGTGGTGTAATTTTTTTGACTCTTAGTCAGGGTCATAGTTGCATAGTAGATGTTTTGAAAAACCTTGTTCAGGCACTGGCCCAAGACAACACCAATAGCATATTTGCTTGCATTACACATTAACTCAAAAGGAATTGACCGTTCAAGGGCAGCTACAAAAGTAGTTGATGTCAACTTTGCTTTCAAATTTTCAAAAACATAAAACATGTCTCATCAAATCTGAATGTTGAATCCTTTTCCAGCAAATTGCACAAAAGTTTTACAATTTTTGAAAATTCCTTGATAAATCTTTGTTAAGTGTTTAAAGTATAAAATATTTACCCATGCTTTTAATGTGATTTTGTACATCCCAATGATAAATATTATTAATTAGGTGATAGTTTGCTTTAATTTTTTTGTTAATTAATATTTTATTAGATATGTTTAATTTTGGAGTTTCAATGCAGAAAAAGATAAAACAAATTAAGCTTAGGAATTGAAAGGTCATGACACTTATCCCCACCCAATAGTTACTACAAGGAGTTCACAAAGCTCAAAATGGGAAGGTTGTGGATGGTTTTGGGGTGCCTTATTAAGGCCTGCTTGAGCAAGTCGAGGAGTTACAAACTTGATTGGACACCAAAATTTATTAGACTACATCGCTTTGTGAATGCCTTCCTTAAATTCATGTATTGGATGGCTATCTCATCTTCTATATAAAGTAGTCGTCATTTGTTGTTTGGCATATTTCAACTCTTGGCTTAGGAGTTTAGTGAATTAACCAGTTCTACTTGTTGTAATTTTTAGTACTTTTTATAATGTAAGTTCATTTCTAATTCATCATGTTCTTTACTTTTATTATGGAGTAGACCTTTATTTTATTCTAGAGAAGAATGAAACTTAACATGGTTTAATTGAATTCATTTCAGCCTCTTACTCTTTTATTCATTTGGATTGTTTGAATTATCATGTTCTTAATGCTATGAGTAGATTGATGACGTATTTCTTAGATCATGAGGTTTAATTACATTTGGGAGAAATTAATTAGATTAGTCATTAATAATTCATCATATGACAAGTCTTTTGACTTGTTTCTTGTTGTAGTCGGGAGATACACAACACCGTATACGATTATAAGGCAAATCTTAATGTGTTATCTTGTTAATTAATCAATTATCACCGGGAGGTCAAAATTGAGGCAAAATAATAGAAGAATGAAGGAGCGGGAGCCCTTATGTCATATAATTATCCCAGATCGACAATCCGAGGGAATAGAAGATAAGAGTAAGATGTAATGAAGAATAATTTTATGTTAAGGGAAATTCAACCCTAGAACAAAATTTATCTTATACTAAAAATCTCTTTTTGTTGTTCTTTTGCTCTTAGTTCTATTTTCAACTACTAACATAAGAAAATTTATCTATCTGTGGGACGATACTTGAAAATTTATCATAATATTACTTGTTTCGACCGTGTATAATTGCACGTTATTGAAATTATTCAAACAAGTGTTTGGCGTCGTTGCCGTGGAGATAAATTTTTCTTAGTTAATTTAGGATTAGAATTTTGAGTCTTTTTCTTTTCTTTTTAGATTTTAGTGTCTGATTTTTTTAAAAAAAATTATTGTATCATTGTCTTCTTCCATGTTATCATTTGTGTGAGATCCCTCAACTTAGTCCCACATCTAATACTTATTGGGAGAAGATCTTGTTTATAAGTGGGAATGGACTATAGATCTTTAACTTCCGGGGTACCCGTTTTAAAGAAATGACTTAGCCCATTACGTTGCACTTTGGGCTGGGTCGTTACAAATGGTATCAGAGCCGACCTTGTTCCGTGTTAGATGGTGGGCTGGATTATGAATGTTGGCTAGGCTACCGGTCACGGGCCAGAAAGGTCGTGGGCTGGGGCTAGCAACGGGCCAAGAATAGGCATTTTGGGGACGAAATTCCCTAAGCTGGGTGGATTGTGAGATCCCTCAACTTAGTCCCACATCTAATACCTACTGGGAGAAGATCCTGTTTATAAGTGGGAATGGACTATAGATCTTTAACTTTCGGTGTACCCATTTTAAAGAAATGACTTAGCCCATTACGTTGCACTTTGGGCTGGGTCGTTACAATTTGTTTATGCATCGATTAGTGTGGTCACCCTTGTTTTCTTATGATCTAGAGATTGAAAGGACTTTGAGTAACTTGCTTGCTGCTTGAAGAAGAGCACAAGAAGCAATAGAAGAAGAAGCCATGGACCTACAACAACAAAAAATGCCTCCACTTCCACCAATTGTAGCAGTAGCCAATGATGATAGCAGGGCAATCCAAGATTGGGTTGTACCTCTTGGAAGAGGGTTACAACCTAGTATTATTGCACCACCAGTTTTATTTAACATGTTATAAAAAAGAGGACAATTTAGTGGATCGCCTACTAAAAATCCTAATAGGCATATCATCGATTTGCTATCAGTATGTGATATGTATAAGCATCATGGTGTCTTTGACGATGCCCTTCGCCTTCACTTATTTCTATTGTTATTAATATGAAGTGTGAAAGAGCGGTTTTCATCATTAGATGCAATTATCACTTGGGATGAATTGTCAAAAAGATTTTTGTTAAAACATTTTCCTCCTAAAACTACTAGATTACGCAATGAAATTTTATCTTTTTTGCAGTTTGATGGTGAGTCTCTCTTT
This sequence comes from Piper betle, assembly GCA_033002965.1. Classification (NCBI taxonomy): domain Eukaryota; kingdom Viridiplantae; phylum Streptophyta; class Magnoliopsida; order Piperales; family Piperaceae; genus Piper; species Piper betle. The sequence goes on along the minus strand of JAURVB010000163.1, from coordinate 76,589 downwards.
GAGGCATGGGAAAGATTTAAATAATTGTTGAAAAAGTGTCCCACCATGGTATAGAAAGATGGATGCAACTCCAAACTTTCTATAACGGGTTGTTGGGGGCAAACAAAGAACATAGTTGATGCGGTGGCTAATGGATCGTTTCTTAGGAAGAACCCACATGAAGCTTTTCAACTGTTAGAATTGATGGTTCCTAGCAACCACCAAGCAACACAAGAAAGGCGCCTCCAAGGAGGATTACCAGAGTTTTAGAATTAGATGCACTTACTGCTTTATCTATTCAAGTTAGTGCTTTAGCTAATCACGTTCAAAATCTTAATATGCAGGGACAGGTTAAGGCTGTGGAGCTAAGGTGTGAATGGTTAGTGCTTTATCTGTTCAAGTTAGTGCTTTAGCTAATCACGTTCAAAATCTTAATATGCAGGGACAGGTTAAGGCTGTGGAGCTAAGGTGTGAATGGTTAGTGCTTTATCTGTTCAAGTTAGTGCTTTAGCTAATCACGTTCAAAATCTTAATATGCAGGGACAGGTTAAGGCTGTGGAGCTAAGGTGTGAATGGTGTGAACAAGGACATTCTACAGGTCAATGTGCAACAAATCAAGTTAACTATGTAGGCAACTTTAAGAGGAACAAAAATCCCTATTCCAATACTTACAATTCGGGCTAGCGCAATAACCCTAACTTTTCATGGAATAATTCTCCACAATCGGCTGTTGTCCTCAATAATCCACCATAACCATCAGAGCATTCTCGACCCCCTTCACTTCCTTTTCAGCCACAACAACCGGATTTGATCCAAATATTCAATTCTATGCACCAAGCTATGCAACAATTTATGTAGAATCAGCAACAACAACAAGAACAATTTATGCGACAACTTGTGTTGCAATTGAACAAGGAACCAAGTGAGCGACCCAAGGGTGTACTTCCCAGCCAACCAGAACAACCAAGGAAAGATGGTTAAGAGAATTGCAAAGCTATAACAACCCAGAGTGGTATTACTTTACAAGAACCAGTTCAGCCCAATGAAGTTAAGGAAAAAGATGAAAAGCCAAACAACGAATATGAACCCATTACATTCGTTAGCTTACTCGGGAGCAAAGGGAAAGAGAAAGATAAGGTACATACAAAAGAGGTCGAAAAAAAGTACCATTTCTTTCTAGACTGAAGAAACAAAGTTATGAAAAGTACTTCAAAAACTTTCTTGATATATTTAAAACATTACAAATTAACATACATTTTCCTAAAGCACTTGAACAGATGCCTAGTTATATAAAATATTTAAGGATATTCTAGCAAAGAAAAGGAGAGTAGTTGACAATTAAGTTGTGGCCATGACAGAGGAATGTAGTGGTATCCTCCAAAGAAAACTACTTCTTAATATGAAGGACCCGGGTAAATTTGTAATTCCATGTTCAATTGGAGGAAATATTCATTGTATTGTTTTATGTGACTTAGGTTCTATCATTAATCTTATGTGGTTTTTGGTTTTCAAAAGGTTATGGATCCAGGACATTGCTTCCTACCAACATCTAAAAGGAGTCATTGAAGATATTTTAATAAAGGTTGACAAGTTTATCTTTCCTGCTGATTTTGTGGTGCTTGAAATAGAAGGAAGGAATGGCAATATAGCACTCATCATGAGGAGAGGTTTCTTGGCAACGGGAGAACACTGATCGATGTAGCTACTATGAAACTTACACTTAGGGTAAACAACAAATATGTCACATACAACATCTTTAAATCCATGAATTGCTTGGATGCAACTTATGATTGTTCTAGAATTGAACTAATTGATAAAATAATGTACAAAGGGGATCAGTTGAGTGATTCATTACATAAGGCCATAAATTCTCTTCTTGAAGAAAATACTGATGTGGAAGAGATGGTTAAAGTATTAGATTTACAACCAATCTTGCCTAAGAGATTCAGAGTTGTGGAAACCTTAGATCTACCATTCCACAGATTGCTGCCATCAGTTGAAGTACCACCTATTTTGGAGCTAAAGCAACTTCCAAAACATCTCAAGTATACTTTCTTAGGACCTAATGACACTCTTTCTATTATTATTTCTCCAGAGCAAACTATGTTGCAAGAAGTGAAGATGATTAGAATACTAAAGTATCACAAGTCAACTATTGCCTGGACTATAGTAGACATAAAAGGCATCAATCCATCCTTTTGTATGCATAGGATCAACATAGTGGATGGATCCAGTCCAACTACAGAGCACCAACGACGACTCAACCACAACATGAAAGAAGTGGTTAAGAAGGAAATTTTTAAGTGGTTGGATGCTTGAGTGATATATCCCATTGCTGATAGTACTTGGGTAAGTCCCGTACAATGTATACCAAAGAATGGAGGTATAATTGTTGTAAAGAATGAGAAATAGGCATCTGATTGTAGACATTAAACCAAGTGCTTCTTGGGAGGCAACCCAAGAATGGGTCAAGTGCAAATTTAGTTATTCATGATAATCATCCACCGATTAATTAGTTGAGGGAGTTCTCTTTCACTTCTTTCTCTTTATTTTTATTTTTATTTTTTTCAACATTGAGGACAATGTTTAGTTTAAGTGTGGGGGGATGCCTTAATTTTGTGCATATTGTTCATGCTCGACTCATGTTTAGATTTAGATAATACATATATATATATATATATAGTGTAGTTTAGTGTAAAATTTTCATTATGCAACAGTATATTAGTCTCTTGGTTCAATGATAGATACATGTGAATTAGTCTTACCTTTCTTGGGAAAACTTGATTAATTGATATGAGGGATGAACTGAGTAAATGATTGCATTCGAGAGTTGGTTCTCTACCGTATATTATTTTCACAATCCTTTGGTTTAGATGATTTCAATGAATGTTTTGCAATAGGAAAAATCCTTTAATCATAAGAATTTGCATGACAGCTCTGGTTGTTTTAGGTTTGTCCTAGCATTTTTTTCTTCTTTAAAAAAATGAATAAATTAGAGCAATGACTACTTTGCTGAGTAACCGGGCCTTTGTAACTCAGTAATTATGGGGGTTCACGTCAAAAGGTAAAGCTAGTTATCTCTATTTGCATAATGGCACTGTTGTTGAGTAACAAGCCTATGTAACTCAGTAATTATGGGGGTTTATATCAAAAGGTAAGCTAGTTACTCTTTTGCAATACACTTTGTTGAGTAACCGGTCCTTTATAACTCAGTAATTATGGGCCTTCGCGTCAAAAGGTAAAGCTGGCTACTCTTTAAAAAACTAAAAAATAAATGCTTACATTAGTGGAGATGAGGGTGAATGGCAAACATATTTAAACATGAGCCAGAGTGTTATTTTCTTGTTGCAAATGAGAAGGATAAGCAAATAGATTATCTTACACACACACACACAGAGCCTTCTTTTGGGTGTGATTGATGAAAGGGAATTTCTGATTTGATTGACATCTTGTTGCCTTTGGATAGTTTGATTAAGGATCATATGAGAACATAATGGGGACTAAGTATTTTTGTGTAGTAAAATTTTTTGTCGTTATGATATTTTGCTCGGGACGTGCAAAAGTTTAAGTTTGGGGGTGTGTTAAGTGTTTAAAGTATACAATATTTACCCATATTTTTAATGTGATTTTGTACATCCCAGTGATAAATATTATTAATTAGGTGATAGTTTACTTTATTTTTTAGTTAATTAATATTTTATTAGATATGTTTAATTTTGGAGTTTCAATGTAGAAAAAGATGAAACAAATTAAGCTTAGGAATTGAAAGGTCATGACACTTGGCCCCACCCAATGGTTACTACAAGGAGTTCACAAAGCTCAAATAAGGGAAGGATGTTGATGGTTTTGGGGTGCCTTACTTAAGGCTTGGTTGAGCAAGTCGAAGAGTTGCAAACTTGATTGGACACCAAAATTAATTAGACTACATCGATTTGTGAACACCTTCCTTGAATTCATGTATCTGATGGTCATCTCATCTTCTATATAAAGGGGTAGTCATTTGTTGTTTGGGATATCTCAACTCTTGGCTTAGGAGTCTAGTGAATTAAGTAGTTCTAGTTGTTGTAATTTTTTGTACTTTTTATAATATAAGTTCATTTCATTATTCAACATGTTTTTTACTTTTATTATGGAGTAGTCCTTTATTTTATTCTAGAGAAGAATGAAACTTAACATGGTTTAATTGAATTCATTTCAACCTCTTACTCTTTATTCAATTGGATTGTTTGAATTATCATGTTCTTAATGCTAAGAGTAGATTGATCACCTATTTCTTAGATCATGAGGTTTAATTAGATTTCGGGAGAAATTAATTAGATTAGTCATTGATAATTCATCATACGATGAGTCTTTTGACTTGTTTGTCATTGTGGTCGGGAGATATACAACACCATATGCGATTGTAAGGCAAATCTTAATGCGTTATTTTGTTGATTAATCAATTATCACTAGGAGGTAGAAATTGAGGCAAAATAATAGAAGCATGAAGGTGTAGGAGCCACCATGTCATATAATTATCCAAGATTGACAATGCGAGGGAATAGAAGATAAGAGTAAGATGTGATGAAGATTAATTTTATGTTAAGAGAAATTTGACTTTAGAACAAAATTTATCTTATACTAAAAATCTCTTTTTGTTGTTGTTTTGCTCTTAGTTCTATTTTCTACTATTAACATAAGTAAATTTATCACTCTGTGGGATAATACTTGAAAATTTATCATTATATTACTTGTTTCGACCGTGTATACTTGCACGTCATTGAAATTATTCAAACAATCTCTTATAGAATTTTGCAAGGCCTAAAAAACTTCTTATACGCTTCACTGTGGTAGGTGGGGAACTTCTCAATAATTTCTACAAATTAGCTCTGCCCACTTCCAGGGCATTTGCTTGAAACCTTATATACTATCACTATTCCTTCTTTAACTATAAAATAATATTTTATCAATTCAGCATTGAGTTAGAATTTCACATCTCTACAAATCTCTATCTAAGGCTTTCAAACCTTCTTTGTGAGTGCTTCAAAAACTAAAAAGTCATCCATAAAAACTTTCATGTCATTCTCTATCATATTAGAGAAGATTGCCATCATGCATCTTTGAAAGGGAATTCTTTTGAAAGAAAATTTTCCTTATGGACATGTAAATGTGGTCTTCCCTTGATCCTCTAGGTGGATAACAATTTGGTTATACCTTGAGTAGCCATCTAAAAAACAATAGTACTATTGAGCAACTAATTTGTCCAACACCTAGTCAATAGAGGGTAAAGGAAATAATCTTTTTGTGGCTTTTTTCAGTTTTGTGTAAATCGTATGTACCTTCCATCCGGTAACTATTCTTGTAGGGATTAGTTTATTGTTTTAATTAGGTACTACAGTCAATCCTCCTTTCTTTGACACACATTGAATAGGACTTGCCCAAGATCTATTAGGCAATTGGATAAATAATTTCTGCATCTAGCCACTTCAAAATCTTGTTCTTTGCAATTTCCTTCATAACAGGATTGATAAATCTTCTTAGGCTCCATGAAAGGTTTTTGTCCTTCCTCCAAAAAACTCTTGTGCATGCAGACATTCAGGCAAATGCCTCAAATATCAACAATGATCCATCCTATAGTTTGCTTATGATTCCTCAAAATTTTCAGCAATTTTTCTTCCTATAAAGATGTTAATGAAACAAATATAATAATTGGGAGAGTATTAGAGTTTCTAAGAAATGTATATCTTAAATGCTTGGGCAAAGGCTTCAATTCTTGCTTTGGAGGTTGCATGACAAATCATATATTTCCATTGATTTCTAAACTTTGCACGGGCAAAGGCTCAATATGAACACATTCTTTCGTCAGGCTTGTTTTTGCATCCAACAAAGCTACCACATCAGCTAGTTCTTAGTCATCAACGACTGTGTCATCTAAAGCCAAAGCTTACTCCAAAGGGTCTGACAAGTGATGCTTCTCTTGAATCTTAGCAATATCCTCATGAATTACATTAACCCAAAAACAATCATCTGTTGACTTAGGGTCCTTCATTATCTTAAAAATATTAATCACTACTTTCTCATCATTAACTCTAATAAACATTTCTTTATTTGCCACATCTATGAAAGTTCATCTAGTTGCAAATAATGAGAGGTATATCTTTATCTTCCTCCATGTCTAACACGACAAAATCTGCCAAAAGATGAACTTATTCATCTTAACCAAAATGTTTCCAATCTGAATTATAGGGAAAATATATGATCAATCAGCCACTTGTAGTTTTACCATGGTTGGCTTCACTTCTTCCAATCCTAACCCTTGTAGATAGACAATGGGATTAGGTTAATGCTAGAGCCCAGATCACAAACTGCTTTGCTTGAAAAATTGGGTCGTATTGAAGAAGGAATGATAAAATGACTTGGATCCTTTAACTTAGGAGGAAGTTGTCTCTCTAAAACTGCACTACACTCTTCATTTAGTGCTATTGTTTCAAATTCTTCTAGTCATTTTTCTTTGACAATATTTGTTTCATGAATTTTTCATAATTGGGCATTTGTTCAAGTGCTTCAGCAAAGGAAATGTTGACCAAAAGTTTCCCATCCATCTTTATTCTTCAAAATATTCTTGAAATTTATGATCCTGCTTACTCATTTGCAACCTCCATGGAAATGGAATTTTCAAAATATATTGGCAGTGGTGGGTTGGGAAACTAGTTTTGTACCTCTATTCATCCATCTTTATTCTCTTCTTCTGCACCTTAGTCTCGAATTTCTCCTTTCTTTCTTATTCTAGGACTTTGTAAGGATTAGGTAACTCTTTCACACTAATCAATTCTATTGCTTTACACTTCCTTTTATCTTCCATTCTAGACACTTGTGTGTCACTAGGAAGTCTAGCAGGTGGTATGTTGTTCAATGTACTAGCCAATTGGCTAATCTGATTTTCGAAATTCCACATAGATGCTTGTTGAGACAGCATCTATTGCAGTTGAGGTTGCTTGAACTGCATGAACATTTCTACCAAAGATCATTTCTTCCCAATAGGTTGATACATTTGATTGTTCTCATTACCTTGATATCCAAGAGGAGCTTGAACTTGTGCTGGAAGCTGAGATTGAGGCTTTTGCCCTCCATACTGATTTCCTCCTCATCCAAAAGTTGGGTGATTCCTCCAACCAGAGTTATAGGCTTTGGAATAGGGATCATTCTGACTCATGTTGAAGTTGTAAAACCCCAACTTCGGGTTAGAGGTTTAGCAGATTGTAGTTTTTCTGGTTTTGGGTCAACATCGAGTCGGTTCGAGCGAGCTCGAGCCAAACTAATTTTAAGAATATGAGTATGAGGCCCTGATGGCCATGTGAGCATCTTATGGAGGTTGTGTGTGCTTGACATGCATAAGATAGTTTCAGTTATGATACTGTATATAATGAGTTATCAGTGAATGCACAAGGTATCATATGATTTTTATGAGTTAGCCACGATTTTAGGCCTAGACCTAAGCCATTGCAGTGTTTAGTAATCGTTTGGGATTTTTAGAGTATCTCATTTACATGCATCTTAAGGATTTCGAATCACTGGTTTGTGCCCCTACAGGTCCAGCTAGATTGAGTTTAGGGTTCGAGGCCTAGTTAGCCTTCTTGCCTCAATTCCTGCCAATAGAGTCACTTTGAGGACTTGAGTCAGTTTGGACTTTGGATGGTCTCGATCCGAACATTTCATCCATATGTATAGTGCATATATCCAGAGGTGGGCCCCTACAAGCCACAAGTTGTCAGACGTCCCGATCGTGCCACATGGCAAGATCTAAGCCGTCCACTCAGCTTTATCTTCACCATTTGATGTCCAGTGACTTCCCCAGGATTTTACATGATTTCCTCCATCCTTGCCACCGTTTGAGTCATTTTCCAGCTCTGGCTAGCCACCTATGGCCAGTCCGACCACCCACATAGCTTCTATTTGCTGAGATCTCCATTTTGAGACAACCCACAATGATAGCCGCAGCTGCGATCACCACCAGTGACATCGCCACACCCGGTGGCGATCTGACCCCTTTCTTGCGATTTTCCGGCCAGCTAGTGACCGACCTTAGCCGATCGTCATCACCAGCAGCTCCTAATTAATGTCCTTTAATGATTCTGACTGGCGGTGACCCCATCAGAGCCGCCATCAGCTTTTTCCTACAATGGGCACTACCGTCCCCCTGTTCGGCCCATTTACCCACATGCCCGTGTTGCGTCCACCTAGTTGTGCCCGTGTCTACCTAGCGACTCCTACGTCTACCTAGTCATGCCCAAGCCTACCAGCCCATGTCATTGTCCTTGTCCATCAGCGTAGCTGACCTAGCCCAAAGTATCTTTAACCCAAACCAAGTTGGTTTAGCGCATTCGGTTCAGTCACATTCAGATTAGTTTGGTCCAGTTGAAGTTTGATTTTGTACGTTCTTACATCGTTTCGATAATTCGAACACCTTTATGTTAGTCTAGATGCATACTCACATGATTCAGCATGTTTAGGTGTTATGATTATTTTTCTTTGTTTATTGTTTTATTTATTGATTTATTTATTATTATTCATTTCACATGATTCATGATTTATTCATTATAATACATGTCTATACGATTACTTATTATTATTAATGATATATTTACTTATGAAAATTGGTCATATTAATGTTTACTAAATTGTGTATGTATGTGTATATGTATTTATTTATTTATCTATTCGTTTGTTGGTGTGTATGTCATTATTTATTTGTATTAATTACGTATTCTATATTGGAAAATGATATTATTATTATTATTATTATTCATGATTAATAAATATTAACTATTTTTTTACATATTAAATTATTATTTAATTATTTATTAATTATTTAATTATTTATGTGTTTACTAACATGAGTATATCTTGATATTTACTCCTGTTTACCCGTATATTTATATAGTATAATAATATTATTATTTTATGATAAGAGTATTGTTCTTGTTTATGTATTTATTATTTATCTAATTATCTATGAGTGTATTTTCTTGTTTATTTATTTATTTATTATTTATTATTTATTATTATTATGTCTTTATTTTTGTGATACATATTTAGTTATAGGTTTGTTGGCACTGTTTTATTTATTAAGATGTATTGATAATATGAGTACACACCACAAGCATACATCATATAAAGATGTTAGTATTTTACTAGCAGTGGGTTTTGATATAGGTTATGGAGTCCGAGCTTGCCGTAGATGTGATGATGTGCTTGGAGCTTGGACCATAGGTCCGTAGGAATCTCTCTCACTCTCTCTCTCGCTTGACTCCTTGAGTGTCGAGTTTAATTGTGTTTTATATGTAGGATGGCATCAGTGGCATTTTATTGCATCCCTCCGATGTCAAGTCATTTATATGTGTTTTCTATGCATGTTTAATAAATCTACATGGATGAGATCCCTTCTATTTTTCGAACTGAAGCTCCAAAAATGTATGATACAAGCCTCTTCCCTAAGCTTATTATATAAGTACACCCATTTTTATGGATTTTAGGAATAAGAGAATGAGTGGTACGGAGATATAAACGGACCACATTAGTACTCCTTCAAACCCTGTGGTAGTGTGGTGTATGAGGGTACTATGTAATGCAACACATTTCCAGAATTTGTGGCGCTAACTTAACTATTCCTTTTGCCACTCGAGTACCATGGCGGGTGATATGGAAGATGTGAGGGTATAAGCGTTGTATATATGAATATGATTATGAGTATGAGTCGCGCATGTGAGGCGGCACTTGCTTAAGTTTGTTTGCTTAACTCCCAATGTGAGGCAATCTTCAAGTTTATAAGTTATCGTGGGTATTGGAATACTCGTTTGCGAGTTTGTATTAGTTATTTTTCGGACTAGTAACATTCATTACTAACATTTTTCATATAATATATGTAGCTCTGCAAATCCTAAATCAACTTCGATGGAAAGACAGATAAATGCTACAAACACTTGAGCTCAGCGCAATTATTTACTTTCTTACTTTTGTTTATGTTTGATGTGTTTTGAAGCGTATTTAATAATTTCTTCTATTCTCATTACACCAAGAAGCGTGTTTTGATCTATTTCATTGATCGAGTCATACCGAAAAACCACTTTAAAAATGACTCGACTCAATCGTAACATTTCTAATTTGGTTCTTAGGTGAACAAAAATTAGAGTGTTACATGTTGGTATCAGAGCCATGTCTTGGTCCACTGAGATGAAAGACTTTTATTTTGAGCTAAGTGTATGCAGTTGTCCTTAGCCAAACTGACAGGTATTGCCTTTGGTCCTCTCTTAAGATTTTAGATTGTGTGCTCAATCAGATCTGAGCAGTGCATGTTTCAGTGTTAACAGTTTGAGAAATTATGAGATGGATATGAGATTTTGATTTCAGCAGATGCCAGCATGGATCTCACATGTATATCATGATAAGCTTAAAGACACATCTTTCCTTTTGTCATGTAAAAGATTTGGACGATGTAAGAGTTCCAACATGCTTAGTCAATTGATGTTGGGACGAATAGTGACCAGAAGTATTTGGAGCACCAAGAGACTAGTGTGGGCTGAACATTATCTTTCCATCATACGCACCACCACTATGATCCAGACCCTCCGAATCGGTCACGCATCGGTAGATAACTTTAGTAGAGTTGATAGCAGCTACCTCTGGGAGATAGACACATGGAGATATACATGCCAGAGGCAGTAATGGGTTCACAACAAATATGATTAGGATCAGGTTTCAGCACCTGGATATCACAACCGCCGTCTGAGTAGCACAACCGTCATCCGAGTAGTACAACCGTCGTCCGAGTAGAACAACCATCGTCTGTGATGCACAACCGCCATCCATGTTACCCAACCACCGACAGTGATACACTACCACCATTTGAGTGAGTCGTTATAGTGAAAGGAAAGGCCAAGTAGTTATCTCACCCTATAGGAGGACAACTACTTGAGGATGTTCTTAGCTTTACACAGAGACCACATGTCACAGTATTGAGAGGAGAGTTGGGTCAGAGATTGAGGACAAGATATAACTACGTTATCATCATCAGGGCTAAGGAAAGTTAGGTGCACTAGAATTATTTGGATGTGATGGCACATGATTGACTTCACCAGCCATCTTGCATACCATTGCCTTGACCTGACATCCTTGGGATGTGTATTGTAAGATAGTGTTAATGATAGTCTTATGGGGATCATCAGATTGTTCACTAAGCATGACAATAGATGTATGAGTTTTAGCCAAGGTATACATAGCAGATGATTGGCAGATGGTCAGACATGCAATGTGACCTCAGCCAATGAGAGGAGTTCAACTTGTATTAGAATTTTGGCATAGAAGATGCGTTCAGTGAGGGAGCGTCCTTCAGAGAGAAGAGAGAATTATTCGTGTGTTTCGCCAAAACGATTAGGTCCTTACCTTGAGCCGTAAGATTTAGCCTTTGCCCTGAGTATAGGAGGTACCTTCATGGTACTGTTTAGGGCTTACAATGTCGGTAGCCAATGGCAGACCAGTCTGGAGGACACAACTTCACCCATGCTTGGGAGCAACGCAAATAGGGACTTCAATCAAACCAGATCATGTTGACCAGATAGAAGGACACTAGTGTATGCTCATCTTAACTGACAGCTTTGCTTGAGAGTCTACCACAGCGGTAGTAGTCATGTGAGTCAAGATTAGTGCTACAAATTGGTAGGGGATGGCAGGTCACACACCACTGAAGAGTGAACGAGACATTGTCAAACCTTAATATGAGTCCCCGTAAACTTGAGGGGAGATAGTGTTCCTTTGGGTTGTTTGAACTCCATACGTTTAGAAGTGCATGACTAGTACTATATCAAGAAAGACATGCATACTATTAGTTGATTAAAGTAGAGCCACCTAGGAGCCATCTCTTAGACTCGTCGTTAATTGGCTGTTCCATAGGTTGACCACCTATGGCAGAGTCCAATCATGATGATCTTAGAGACAAGCCATATTTTTAAGTCACCCAGTATCCTATACAGAGTTTCATTACCCCACTGTGACTCAGACAAATATCCTTACATCACTACAGATAGAGACATGATGTCAGACTATGTGAGGATGAGACACCTCTTAGTTAGAGCCCTAGACTAGTATGACTAATTTTCTAACACAGATCCAGCCTCCTTCCATGTGATCAGATATGTCAGATAGAGCCAAGCTTTCACCTGAGTATTTTCACATTCATATTTCCATATATATTAGTCATACCATCAGTTTACTAGATGGTTGAGATGAGCAGACATTGACTAGCACACATGTTACAGACTAGATGCAGAGTCACAGTTCTATACAAAGTATGCTTTCATACTCTTTGAGACACACTGTACATGTACAGGTGTTCTCACCTTCATTTCATCAGAGAGAGCCTCTTCAGTAGTAGTTAGCGGTATTATAGATAGTTACGAGAGCCATAGCACACAATAGAGTCATAGCAATTGTCCTTGTTCTATTATGGAACAGAGTGAGATATTTGACTCGGGACTCAGTTAGCTAAGACATAGTGAGCAGTCTACCTCTTATAGGGACATCTAACTATTTGACTTAGGCTAGCGACAATGTGCCATACAGTTCATTAGCATATACCTTTATTTGGTACTATAGTCCACCATATGCTAGCAGGACTTGTAGGGCACCTTAGTATAGCTTGCAGGATCTAGAGCAAAGTGCCCTAAGTGTACACGTAGTTGACCTATCGCATTGATGAGGATCAGGGAGACATGGGTAGATGTTAGGCCACATACCTCACCCCGATATAGTTTTTCCTGATGTATTTCAGACTAATACCTTGCAATACACTAGAGTACATGCTCCACTACCTAGTAGACCCTTAGGGGTGTGCCTAGATTTTTCCCACCAAGGTCATTGCATTTCAGTCTCCATAGTTTGTAGTGACCTTAGGAGCAAGTCCAGTTAGATTATTTCAGCATGTATGACATGTTTCACCAGATGATTCGATCACGTGTAGTCCATCCAGCCAAATTATTAAAGAGCTAGCGAGCTTCATCACTATTCAGAGTTCTAGCATCATATTGGTCCGTTTGGGCCATGTAGCTAGCTTTCAAGGGAGAGCTACCAGATTGCCAACGAGATGACTTCTTCAGTTGAGTCTTCTGACCATAGTTGATGAGAGCAATTTCGATGACAGAATTTTTATGAGGTTGTATAACCCCAACTTCGGCATATAGGGTTTTAACCGACTGTAGTTTTTCTGGTTTGGGTCAGTATCGAGTCAGTTCGAGCGAGCTCCAGCCAGAATAATTTTAAGAATATGAGTATGAGGCCTAGATGGCCATGTTAGCATCTTATGGAGGCTGAGTATGCCTGACATGCATATGATAGCTTTAGTTATGTTACTGTGTATAATGAGTTATCAGTTACACATGAGGTCTACATATAATTTTTATGAGTTAGCCAAAATTTTAGGCCTAGACCTAGGCCGTTGCAGCGTTTAGCATCTGTTTGGGATTTTTAGGGTATCTCATTTTCATGCATTATAGGGATTTCATATCACTAGTTTTGTGCCTCTATAGGCCCAGCTAGATTGAGTTTAGGGTTCAAGGCCTAGTTAGCCTTCTTGCCTTAATTCCCACCAATAGAGACACTTTGTGGACTCGAGTCAGTTTGGACTTTGGACGGTCTCGATCCAAAATTTCCGTACATATGTATAGTACATATATCCATAGGTGGGCCCCTCTAGGCCACGAGTTGTCAGACATCTCGATCGTGCAACGTGGCAAGATCTGAGCCATCCACTTAGCTTTATCTTCACCCATTGATTTCCAGTGACTTCCCCATGATTTTTACCCTCAATACCGCCACCACTTTTGACTCACCACTGACGAATCTCCGCCTCAGCCCTGGCCACTGGACCAGCACCCCCACGACCGTGTCGCTTCCGCTTGGTCGTGCATCGTAATGACTATGAAAATATATATATATTTGACTCAGTCTGGGAAGGACAGAACGTTGGAGAATTATTATTATTATTTATATTATTCTCTACCCAGTTAATTATTATATTTTATTATTTGCCCGATTAAATGAAATGCTGGTGTTGGGGTGTTTTCACATACCCTAGCCATCATTTTCATTTTATACTTTGTGAGGAGGTGTCATCCTCACCTTAGCTGCCTTCATTCTCTCATTTTCTTCTCCTCTTCCTTACCGGTGCCAGATTCCTCCTTGCTTGGGTATTCTTCCTGTCTCCCTATTCTTAATTTTCATGCATGCATATTTTGAATTGATAATAAGCTTGATAATCATGAGAATTAATGTCTTCAATCAACAATCAAAAAAAAAAAAACTAAACTAAACTGAAAACTGAAATCCCGTCCATGGCCAACGAGGGCAAAATGTTGGCAAGATGGGCGACTGTAAACAAAATTTACAAGGCAGCCTCTCACAACCCCAACGGCCCTCTGGTTGCTGGGTCGAACGGTAGCATTGCCGTGTCCCTTGTTTTCGATTCGTGGCGGAATTGCATCTGTGAGTGGGCGGAGGTGCAAGGGTGACGAAGGTGGTGGCATTCCTCTGAAACAAACGTTGTAATGGAAGCTTTAGAAGGTAGACACCAGTTGTTCTTCGTCGGCAACATCAAGGGTTCCATTACAGCAATTCCTGCCACCGGCATAGCCCACCGCGAATGATATCCTTGCTTGAATTCAAGCCGGCGAAGGTTCAGACATGGGAGAACGATCCTCTTCCCTGCGTCGTCCAAAGGTGGCCGATTTTCCTATGTTGATGCCGGCCTAAGGTAGCTGAACCTCTCAATTGGAGCAAGGTGCAAGAAAGAAGTGGTCTTGAGGCTGGGAGAAGAAGAACAAGTCTGGTTTTTGGTGAAAAGATGAGTTTCGGAGAAGGGAAGAGCGTGGAGAAGAAGAAGATGGTAGATCTGTAATATATGCATGACTCAGCATCGACTCGAGTTAAAAATAGTATTAACTTGTAACAAATCCTTAAAAATTATTATGTTAATGGTTATGGGTTAAAATTGCTAAACTAATTAATTATTGTACGAAATCACCATGAGTAATAAACATATGGTAATGATAAACGGTTGATGATTAATCGGTGTACTACAAGCGATTAATTTAAATCGGATGGTTATAAGTAATTAATAAAATAAAGATTTTACCTTTATCATATTAAATTTTATACTAGGTAAATAAATTGATTATTTTAATAACGAGTTAATAAGGTAGAAAATGGGTTATTAAACTATAATCGTGTAAGAAAAACCTAAATAGCATAATGAAAATAAATAGAGTTCGAACCTTTATTGAGTTGAATAATTTACAATAATTGTGTTAGTAATATCTTTGAATTAGGAAAATACAAATCATTTTAAATAATTTAATTGGTCAACTTAATTAATTAAATTGCTATTAATAATGATAATGATTAAAGATTAAAACCATTAATTAAATCATCAAGATTGTGGTTAGGTAATTCTCATCTCAAAGGAAAATATACTAATAATAGTAATTAAATACTTGTTTACAAGTTAATAATTACTTTTTCATTACTGAAGGGTGAATTATGATTTAAATAATTAATTTAAAATATAAATTATGACTTAAATGATTATGTCACATTAATAATTAATTATCTCACTAGACTTGTTGTAAATGTTGAGAATTTAATACTTAATATTGTTGAATGTTGCTTGCTTTATGTTGTCGAATTTTGATAATGATATATATATTAGTCATGTAGTTGCATGCATTCCTACTCAAATAAAATTATACTTATGTATATTTTATGTTCTCGTTCATATTAGGATCGTTGGTCACGATTGCATGTTCACTTACGAACTATCTAGGTCGGTATACTTATTTAAAATGTTGTATTTTCCCTTTTTAGCTGCCTTGGTCGGCCCTAGCCTAGATTCGACCACCATGCACCGAGTGCAACTGGGATAAAGGAATTGACTCAGTCTGACACGAGGCTACACCTTTTAAATTACTATGTGGGAATGTTGGTTGATTTGCATTCATATCAAACCACCATGCGCCGAGCGCAACTGGGGTCGACTCAATTCGACGCAGGGTAGCACCCATTGAAAGATTGATTACCTGCCCCCATGCCGAAAGGGGTGACAGGGCTCAATGGCACAAGACAAATCATTATGCACTTGTGATACTGAGAGGGTAAGTCAATGGCAAATATCGGTAACTACAAGCCGTGGGCTGCGTAGCTTGTGTGCACATGCATGGGATTGGAGCTGGATGGGGTGGCCTCCCCTCCTAGCATATTAAGAGCTCGGCATAGGCTCATAACAACTAAAAGTTTCGAGAAATGATAATAGGGATTATATTGACTTGTTTCATTTAATTATGCGGCTTAGTGGTTTTATCACTAATGCAGAATTACCTCCGCAGGTGAGCAGCTTTGGACTGAGGACTAAAAGTGTGGTTGGTGTTTCTTTTACCAACTAAGGTTTGGTGAATTGATAATAAATTGGACTTCCTTTTATTCTCTTGCGTTATAAATGTGGCTATGGGAAATGGCCTGAGACTGTGGGACTTTGAGTTATTTTATTTTATGCATTGTCACATGCTATCAGAACATGTTGTATTTTTATGATTTATAAATTCTAGACTTACTGTCATATTAGAATTCATGTTCTTGAAGTTATGTTTACATCATTTATATTTTAAGTAACACCCAGGCCCATGTTCTTGAAGTTATGTTTACATCAATTATATTTACATCAATTATATTTTAAATAACACCCGAGCCGGTTGGGGTGGGTCATTACACTTGGTATCAGAGCCCGGTTTCCCACAAGCTCACACTTTATAACTCAAGTACCTTGTTGAAAAGTCTAGTAATTATCTTTTCCCAATGTTTTGTGTTATTAATTAACAAATTCATTCGCTAATAAACCTAAGTCATAACTGAAAAAGAACATATTAATGAACCATGATGGGAAAAGTTTCGATCTTTCAGATGGCAGGCACTAGTAGACAGTCGAACCGATCTACTCAGTCAAATTCGAACACAAAGAATGTATTGGCCCAGATCCTGACGGCCATACAGGGACTAGTGCAGGCTCCAGAAAATACAAATTCTATGGTTCAAAATATTGTTCAACGGTCACCAGGAGTGGTAGCAGGGAATGGAGCCTCAAACTCAGCAGTGGGTCCAACCATCACCCCAGACGGTGGTCAGGGGAGTGCCCAATGGCGGGTAAGGTTAGCAGACCCAGGAGAGTGAGGGGAGCTTCCAAACCTAGTGCCACCAGTAGTCCGACAAGTGTTGCCACTAGCTGTTGATGATAGTGACTATTACACTGTGGAAAAGTTCAGGAAGAATGGAGCTGAGCTATTTATTGGAGGGATCAATCCAATAAAGGCGGAGATCTGGATAGACATTACCGAAAAAGCTTTTACGGCTCTATGTGTGCCCCACCACCATCGAGTGAGGTTGGCAACATGCATGCTTCAGGAGGAAGCATCTAACTGATGGAAATCCATGGAAAAAACCACATTCCATCAACATGAGATTTCTTCCATCACGTGAGCAGAATTTGTGGCAGCTTTCAATGGACAATATTTTCCAGAGCTCGTTGTCCAGAAGAAAGCACTAGATTTTGCCAATTTGGTTCAGGGGGAGGATTCAGTCCAGGAATATGCCAAGAAATTCTTACAGCTGGAGAATTTTCCACCTGGGATTCTAGCAATTGATAAGGCTAGAGCTAACAATTTCTTTTGGGGATTGAAGCCAGAATTGAGGGGTAAGATTGCTATAGCGCCAAGGAGTATGATAACCGAGGTGATCGATTCAGCCACTAGTCGGGAGTTGGTGTTTGAGTATGACCGTACACAAAAGCAAGGAAAGGTTACTTCACAGCACAAAAATGCCAACCTATTAGTAGCCAAAATAGGTTAGCAGGACACTGACAACAGAACTACCAAGGGAACATAGAGGGGAACCTTAAAAGGTAGTTTGGGGATATCCCGTTGAGGCGATGTCAAAATTACAACAAGATGCATTCAGGGAAATGCAGAGAGCCCCGTAGGTGCTACAACTGGGGAAGGATGGGACACATACAGAGGGAGTGTCATTAGCCTCTAAAGCAACAATAGGAGCAGCCTGAGAAAGGGAAGGCACCAACTCCTATTCACTACCCAACACCTGCACAACGGCCAGACAAAGGGAAGGTGAAACTCTATGTAGTTGAAGTCGACGACGTTGAGGAGGATGATCACACTATCCGAGGTAAAATTCTAATCGAAGGAGTTATTGTGGATGTTTTATTTGATTTAGGGTCATTCATTCATTTCATCTCAAATAGTCAAGAGGTTAGGACCCCAAGCATCCCCATTATCCAATTCCTATAGAGCCACTACTACAATGGGAGACGGTGAAGTCACAACTTTGGGAGTGACTAACCCAGCCTTAGATAGACAAGGGAAACCCTATGTGTAGAATTTTATCATATATGGGGTAAAAGGGTATGATGTACTATTGGGAATGGACTGGTTGTTGGTACACCAGGCTTTTCTTGACTGTAAAGGGAAGAGAGTGGTGACAAAACCTTGTAATTGTGAGAAGGGAGCCATTTTCCAAGGGTCATTGCATGATCCATCCTCTTGTATCACGTCGATCGGTGAGGAGTCGAGTTGTTTGGTGAGGGTTGCAAAGCCTTTTTGGCTAACTTAGTTGAGTCTGACTCAAAACCCAAAGAGTTGTCCATGATTCTTGTGGTAGCAGAGTTTCCTGATGTATTCCCAGACGAACTTCCAGGGTTACCTCCTAAGCAGGCAGTGGAGTTTGCCATTGACCTAGCACTTGGCGTAACACCAATTTCTAAGGCACCATACCGCATGGCTCCAGCAGAACTCAGGGAGTTAAAGAGTCAACTAGAAGAGTTGTTGTAGGTAGGTTTCATCCGACCATGTACTTGACCGTGGGGAGCCCCTGTTATTTTTGTGAAGAAGAAAGATGGATCACTTTGGCTATGTATTGACTACCGACAACTCAATCAAGTGACAGTCAAGAATCGGTACCCCTTACCGAGGATTGATGACTTGTTTGACCAGCTAAAAACAACCGGAGTATTTTCTAAGATAGACTTGTGGTCTGGTTATCACCAGTTGCGACTAAAGGAGTCATGACATACAGAAAATGGCTTTCCGTACACGATATGGACACGAGTGTTTGGTCATGCTTTTTGGTCTAACAAATGCACTAGCAGCCTTTATGTCACTCATGAACACAATATTCCATGCATACTTGGAAAGTTTATTATCGTATTTGTGGACGACATTCTGGTCTATTCAAATAATGAAGAAGAGCATGTGAAGCACCTGTCCGTTACTCTTCAAATTCTGAGAGAAAACCAACTGTTCTCCAAGTTCTCAAAGAGGTACACTTCCTTGGTCATATTATCTCAAAGGCTGGAGTTGCAGTAGATCCATCAAAAGTGAAAGCAGTCATTGATTGGCCACAAACCGAGTCAATCACTAACATCAAAAGCTTTCTTGGCTTAGCGGGTTACTACAGGAAATTCATTAAAGACTTCTCCTTCGTAGCATCACCGATGACCAAGCTCACAAGGAAGGGAGTCAAGTTTGAATGGAGTAGTAAGTGTGAGGAGAGTTTCCAGTCTCTAAAGAAGAGTCTAACAACTACTCTAGTCTTGACACTACAAAATGGTAATGAAGGATTTGTAGTCTTCAGTGATGCGTCCCTGTTGGGTTTAGGATGTGTCCTTATGGAGGGAGGTAAAGTGGTGGCCTATGCCTCTCGTCAATTGAAGATGCATGAGAAAAATTATGCAACCCATGACTTGGAACTGGCAGCAGTGGTTTTTGCCCTAAAGATTTAGAGACACTACTTGTATGGAGCCCAATTCGAAGTCTTCACTGACCATAAGAGTTTGAAGTATATCGTCACCCAGAAAGACCTTAACCTTTGACAAAGGCGGTGGCTAGAGTATTTGAAGGACTACGACTTCCAAACTTTATACCACCCAGGGAAAGCAAATGTGGTAGCACACGCGTTGAGTCTGAAGGGCAAAGTGGACAAAGGTCAGTAGCTAGCTAGACTGTGGGCCATGTCAGCTGAAATGGTGGCTATCAACCCTGTGGAGCAACTAACTGGGCTACTGGCAAATTTGATTATTTCCAATGATTTAGTTGATCGTGTTAACCTAGCGCAAATGGGTGATGAGGAGCTGAATGAAATGATGGACAAGACTCCTGACATTGTAGCTGATTCCAATAGTATGATCAGATTTAGAGGAAGGTTGTGTGTACCCAAGGATGATGCACTAAGGAGGAATATCATGGAGGTGGCTCATCGCTCAATGTTCTCAATACACCCTGGAGTTACTAAAATGTAGCAGGATTTAAGGCGAACCTACTGGTGGATTGGGATGAAGAGGGATGTTGTGGATTTTGTCTCCAAGTGTCAGACTGCCAACAGATCAAAGCCCAATAACAACTACCTGGAGGACTATTGCAACCTTTAGAAATACCAACTTGGAAATGGGAGTCTATCACATGCGATTTTATTGCAAAGCTCCCAAGGACTCAAATGAAGCATGACTCCATATGGGTGGTTGTGGAACGACTGACTAAGGTAGCTCACTTCATCCCCATGAAATCAATGAGGATTGCAGAATACCTAGCAGGATTGTATGTCGACAATATTGTCAAGTTGCATGGGATTCCAAAGGAGATAGTCTCCGACTGAGATCCCCTTTCACCTCACATTTCTGGGAAGCTTTCCAAAAAGCCATGGGGACCCAAATCAAGCTAAGTCAGCATATCGTCCCCAAGCTGATGGCCAGAGTGAAAGGATCATTCAAACTTTTGAAGATTTGTTGCGAGCTTGCATTCTTGACTGGGGAGGTGACTAGGAGAAACACTTAACCTTGGCTGAATTTACCTACCATAACTCTTATCAAGCCATTATAGGGATGGCACCATTTGAAGCCTTATATGGTAGGCCCTGCAGGTCTCCATCATGCTAGTTGGAGTCTATCGAGGCAGTTATAGTCGGGCTAGAGATGGTAAGGGAAGCAATTGAAAAGGTGAAACTCATTCAGCAAAGGCTTAAGGCAGCTCAGGATAGATAGAAGAGTTATGCTGATACTCGAAGGAGGGACCTAGAGTTCCAAGTTGGGGAGTTTGTGTACCCAAAGACATCACTTACGAAGGGGGTGATCAGATTTAGAACATTAGGGAAGTTGAAGCCAAGATTCATAGGACCGTTCCCATCCCAGATCGAGTTAGAAATTGTGCATATAGACTAGCATTGCCACCAAGCCTAGTTGGAGTACACAATGTTTTCCATGTGTCAATGCTAAAGAAATATGTACGAGATTAAGATCATATAATCACAAATGTTGAAGACTTAGAGCTACAATCAAATTTAACCTACAAGGAAAAGCCGATTCGCCTCTTGACAATAGAAATAAAGACA
The DNA here is from genome assembly GCA_033002965.1 of Piper betle. Classification (NCBI taxonomy): domain Eukaryota; kingdom Viridiplantae; phylum Streptophyta; class Magnoliopsida; order Piperales; family Piperaceae; genus Piper; species Piper betle. The sequence goes on along the minus strand of JAURVB010000163.1, from coordinate 55,148 downwards.
CTCAGGAACAAGGAAATTCCTTTGGTAAAAGTATTGTGGAAAAACCAGGGGTCAGAGGAAGCTGCATGGGAGACTGAACAAGAAATGACAAGGAAATACCCTAGCATATTCGTAGCATAAAATTCTTATCATTGTAGTAGCATGAACCGACGTCGAAGAAATAGTTAATCATGATTGTTCTGTTGCCCAGTAGGATATTTCAAGGAAGAAATATTACCAAGTTGGGGAGATTGTAAAGACTGTGAAAAAAAAAGCTAAACTAAACTAAAAACTGAAATCACGTCCATGGCTGACGAGTGCAAAATGTTGGCAAGATGGGCGACTGTAAACAAAATTTGCAAGGCAGCAGCTCACAACCCCGATGGCTCTCTGGTTGCTAGGTCGAAAGGTGGCATTGCCATGTCCCTTGTTTCCGATTGGTGGCAAAATTGCACTTGTGAGTGGGCGGAGTTGCAAGGGTGACGAAGGTGGTGGCGTTCCTCTAAAACAAATGTTGTAATGGAAGCTTTAGAAGGTAGACTCCGGTTGTTCTTCATCGACAACATCAGGGGATCCATTACAGCAGTTCCTACTGCTGGTACAGCCCATTGTGGATGACCTCCTGGTCGGAATTCATGGTGGCGAAGGTTCAGACGTGGGAGAACGATCCTCTTCCCTGCGTCGTCCAAAGGTGGTCGATCTTCCTATGTTGATGCCAGCCTGAGGTAGCTGAACCTCTGAATTGGAGCAAAGTGCAAGAAAGAAGTGGTCTTGAGGCTGGGAGAAGAAGGACAGGTCTGGTTTTTGGTGCAAAGATGAGGTTTGGAGAAGAGAAAAGCGTGGGGAAAAAGAAGATGGCAGATCTATAATATATGCATGACTCGCCACCGACTCGAGTTAAAAATAATATTAACTTGTAATAAATCCTTAAAAATTATTATTTTAATGGTTATGGGTTAAAATTGTTAAACTAATTAATTATTGTACGAAATCGCCATGAGTAATAAACATACGGTAATGATAAACGGTCAATAATTAATCGGTGTAGTACAAGCAATTAATTTAAATCGGATGGTTATAAGTAATTAATAAAATAAAGATTTTACCTTTATCATTCTAAATTTAATATTAGGTAAATAAAGTGATTATTTTAATAACGAGTTAATAAGGTAGAAAATGGGTTATTAAACTATAATTGTGTAAAAAAAACCTAAATAGCATAATGAAAATACATAAGGTTCGAATATTTATTGAGTTGAATAATTTAAAACAATTGTGTTAGTAATATCTTTGAATTAGGAGAATACAAATCATTTTAAATAATTTAATTGATTGACTTAATTAATTAAATTGCTATTAATAATGTTAATGATTAAAGATTAAAACCACAAATTAAATCATCAAGATTGTGGTTAGGTAATTCTCATCTCAAAGGAAAATATACTAATAATAGTAATTAAATACTTGTTTACAAGTTAATAATTACTTTTTCATTACTGAAGGGTGAATTATGATTTAAATAATTAATTTAAAATATAAAGTACAACTTAAATGGTTATGTCACATTAATAATTAATTATCTCACTAGACTTGTTGTAAATGTTGAGAATTTAATACTTAATATTGTTGAATGTTGCATGCTTTATGTTGTCGAATTTTGATAATGATATATATATATTAGTCATGTAGTTGCATGCATTCCCACTTGAATAAAATTATACTTATTTATAATTTTATGTTCTTGTTCAAATTAGGATTGTTGGTCACGGTTGCATGTTCACTTACAAACTATCCAGGTCCGTATAATTATTTAAAATGTTGTATTTTCCCTTTTTGGCAGCCCTGATCGGCCTGCGCCCAGATTCGACCACCATGCACTGAGTGCAACCAGGGTTAAGGAATTGACTCAGTCTGACACGAGGTTGCACCCTTTAAAATTTCTATGTGGGAATCTTGGTCGACTTGAGTTTATATCCGACCACCATTTGCCGAGCGCAACCGTGGTCGACTCAATTCGATGCAGGGCAGATGCCCCAAAAAGATTGAATACCTGCCCCCATGTTGAAAGGGGTGATAGGGTGCAATGGCTCAAAACGGCTCATTATGCACTTGTGACATCGAGATGGTGAGTCAATGGCAAATATCGGTAACTACAAGCGGTAGGCCTCGTAGCATGTGTGCGCGTGCATGGGATTGGAGCTGGATGGGGTGGCCAGCCCTCGTAGCATATTAAGAGCTCGACATAGGCTCATAACAGCTAAAAGTCTCGAGAAATGATAATAGGGATTATATTGATGTATCTCGTTTAATTATGTAGGTTAGTGGTTTTATCACTAACGCGGAATTACTTCCTCAGGTGAGTAGCTTTGGACTGAGGACTAAAAGTGTGGTTGGTGTTTCTTTCACCAACCTAAGGTTTGGTGAATTGATAATAAATTGGACTTCCTTTTATTCTCTTGCATTATAAATGTGGCTATGGGAAACGGTCCGAGACGGTCGGACTTTGAGTTAGTTTATTTTATGCATTGTCACATGCTATCAGGACATGTTGTTTTTATGAATTATAAATTCTAGACTTACTACCGTATTATAATTCATGTTCTTGAAGTTAGTTTACATCACTTATATTTTAAGTAACACTCGGGTCCATGTTCTTGAAGTTATGTTTGCATCAATTATATTTTAACACCTGGGCCGGTTGGGGCTGGTCGTTACACGTGCACATGTCCGCTTAGTCGTGCCTTCGTCTGCCTGGTCATGCCCGAGACCCTGGTCGTATTAGAATTCATGTTCTTGAAGTTATGTTTAGATCACTTATATTTTAAGTAACACTCGCGCCCATGTTCTTGAAGTTATGTTTACATCAATTATATTTTAAGTAACACCTGGGCCGGTTGGGGTGGGTCGTTACACGTGCACACGTTCGCTTAGTCGTGCCTTCATCTGCCTGGTCATGCCCGAATCTGCCAACCCATGTCCATCAACGTAGCTAACCCAGCCCAGCAGTTTATTTAACCCAAACCATGTTGGTTCAGCGCAATCTTTTCGATCTGGTTTAGCTTGGTTCAGTCGAGTTCAACTAATTTTTGAACTGTTTTTGTCTGTTCTTGCACCATTTTCTGTAATTCTAAAACTTCTATATTAGTTTAGATGCATATCCACATGATTCAGCATATTTGGTTGTTATGATTATTTTTCTTTATTTATTATTTTATTTATTTATTTATTTATTATTATTCATTTTGTATGATTCATGTATTTATTGATTATGATACATGTTTATATGATTACTTATTATTATTAATGATATATTTACTTACGAATATTGGTTGTATTTATGTTTACTAAATTGTGTATGTGTGTGTGTGTGTGTATATATATATATATATATATATATATATATATATATATATTTATTTATTTATCTATTTGTTTGTTTATGTGTATGTCATTATTTATTTGTATTAATTGTGTATTTTATATTAGATAATGATGATATTATTATTATTCATGATTAATGACTATTGACTATATATTTATTAAATTGTTATTTAATTATTTATTAATTATTTAATTATTTATGTGGTTACTAACATGAGTATATGTTGATATTTACTCGTGTTTGCCCGTATATTTATATAGTATAATTATATTACTATTTTATGGTAAGAGTATTGTTCTTGTTTATGCATTTATTATTTATCTAGTTATCTATGAGCGTATTTTCTTGTTTATTTATTTATTTATTATTTATTATTATTATGTCTTAATTTTCATGCCACATGTTTATTTATAAGTTTGTTAAAACTCTTTTCTTTATTTGGATGTATTGATGATATGAGCACACACCACGAGCATGCATCATGTTAATATTTTAGTTAGTAGGTTTCGATATAGGTTACGGAGTCCGAGCTCGCCATAGATGTAACGATGTGCTTAGAGCTTGGACAACAGGTCCATAGGACTCTCTCTCTCTCTCTCTCTCTGATTCTTTGCATGTCGAGTTTAATCTTGTTTTATACGTAGGATGTCATCAACGGCGTTTTATTGCATCCCTCCAATGTTGGGCCATTTAGCTCTGTTTTCTATGCATGTTTAGTAAAACTACAAGGATGAGATCCCTTATTAGTTTTCGAACTAAAGCTCTAGAAATGTATGATACAAGCCTCTTCCCGAAGCCTATTATATAAGTACGCATATTTGTAAGGATTTCACAAATAAAAGAATGAGTAGTATGGAGATATGTATGGACCACATTAGTACTCCTTCAAACCCTGTGGTAGTGTGGTGTATGAGGGTATTGCGTAATGCAGCACGTTTCCAGAATTTGTAGCGCTAACATAACTGTTTCTTTTGCAACTCGAGCACCGTGGTGGGTTATATGGAAGATGTGAGGGCGTAAGCATTGTATGCATAAATATGATTATGAGCCGCGCATGCAAGGCTACACTTGCTTAAGTATGTTTGCTCACCGCCCAATGTGAGGCAATCTTCAAGTTTCATAAGTTTTTATGGGTAATGGAATACACATTTGCTTGTTTGTATTAGTTATTTTCCGAACCAGTAACATTCGTTACAGACGTTTTTCATATAATATATGTAGGTCTACAAATCCTGGATCGACTTTGGTGGAAGGACAGATAATTGCTACACACACTTGAGCTCAATGTAGTTATTTACTTTCTTACTTTTGTTTATGTTTGATGTGTTTTGATGCATATTTAATAATGTCTTCTATTCTCATGACACCAAGAAGCTTGTTTCGATCTATTTCATTGATCGAGTCATACCAAAAAACCACTTTAAACATAACTTGACTCGATCGTAACATTTCTGATTCGGTTCTTAGGTGAACCAAAATCGGTGTGCTACATTGGTTACTAATTATGCTGGCATAGGGCAGTTTTGTTATGTATTGAGGTAGATATGCCATTTTTACGATAGGATGTTAGATTTATGCACATCTTTAGTGTTTCTTTCATATCTCCTGTGGTAAATGTTGGATTTGTATGATTCTTATTTCTTATGATCACTAACATGTAGATCTACAAGTTTCATGTTGATAGTTGTAAATGTTTTTGCCATTTCAGGCATGTTTAAGTGCCAAATATGGCTAAAGATGCCAGCTTTCCTAGTCCACTGAATTAGCCCGCCCCTTTCGCCAATTTGTCCACTATCCTTCTTGTTGTCATATTGTTTTAATGAAATGAACATCATTTTTTAATTCCGGACTATGCTTTTTGCAACCTGCACCTCTATGTTGTCACTATGATATAGTCTGACTTTAGGGCTATTGGTTGGCTAGGCTAGAAGACTCAAAAAATCTGACAAATCATTTAATGTTCTACGAAATGTATACAAGCAACAAAAAAAAATTGGGTTAAGTTGGATATCATATATGTAGCTTATAAAATCAGTCATTCTGAGTGGACAAGATTGCTGAGTCAAACCCTAATTTCTGAGCATGTCTTGTGAAATGCTGAAGCCTAGGAAAATGGGAGTAACATTTCATGAAAGTTTAGAGGCTAGAAATTCCTATAAACTTTAGGGTATTTTGATGGGTAGATTAGCCTCTAGAAATTCCTCAATCTGTAGAGTTCAACATGGTTCTGTGCAGCTCCAGAAATCCCTTCCCTTCCCGATTTTTATCAGGCCAGGATACTTGGATTTTTGGACTAAAAATTTGTATGATTTTAGTTCAAGGTTGTGGCTGTCTTCTAGAATTTTTTCCAAATTGGTTGGTGTTTCCAAGCCCATGAACCATCCTTAGCAAAATCAGTGTTAGGAACCCTATTTTCAGAACCCTAACCCAAGTTTGGTGGGCCTAAATCACATAGTAATACAATGGGCCAGCCCATGGAAATTTTTGGGCTCTTCCCTAGATTGTTAGGACAAAACTTTCCAAATTTCAGGCCATTTGGAGCCTTTTCAGCCCATCATAGAAATAGTGGAGTTAGGACTATTAGAGTATTTAGGGTTAAAACATGTGAAATCATTCACTAATTATACTAGAACTACCCCAAAACTTACTTAAGTTTCCTAATGATGATTAGTGCGTGACTAATTAACCTAGTTAACTTAATTAGACTTTTGAATATGTTTATGTATGTGTGGCGGTTTCGCCTCGATTTATATGCATATGTGATTAGGGTTTGATTAGGATTCTATTTCATTGATACAATACACATAGGGAGCTTGCCGAATTAGAATGAGGAGCTCTGCTCACCCAAGTCTGTAAGATTCTTCTACTTCACCTTCTGCTCACCTTCTACTTCACCTTCTACTTGACTCCTTCTACTGCATAGTGTGCCTCTCTTCTACCACTTATTGCCATGTGAATTGCTTCTTGGAAGTCTTCATATTTTTTGTGGGTACTATGTGACACATTTGCCTATTTGACATTAGCGGTAGTTATTATATACTGGTAATCACTTGTTTGATTATTGGCATTTTTCATACAGATATTTATAGATGAGTTTCCTTAGTGATGGTCAGTGCAGGCGAGTGGATCGAAGGGCTCATGGCATGGTATTGTTGTTTATCAAGTAGGGACTATTTTTTTATGTGATATACTATTGTGTGGACTTGTGCCCTGAATAGCATTTGGAGGCCAAATATGTGATGACTTGACCCTTGGGTTATTGATTGTGCACGTGTTATTCTTTATATATTAGTATTATATTGTTATGCAGGGAGTTAACTTTAAGACAATAATTGACAATCATCTACAAGTGTCGTGTGCAAGCCTCCAAATCCTAAAACTAATGATCTAAGCAATATAATGTGCACTAAATGTATTGGGTTGCAGCTGAGTGTTGTGCGTACTTAAATTAACGTGGACTGGAGGAGCTTGAAGGGTCCACATCAAGTCCATCAGATATGAAACCCTATCACTTGAAGAATTCCCAGTGATAGTAGTTAATCATGACATGTGCCCCCTGTGACTCTATCTTAGTATGTTTAGCATCAAATAACTTACCTAACTCAAAGATTGAAGTAAGCATAAGAAATGAATCATACTATAGCATTTGTGAAGTTCCAACCTCCTAGTTATAGGGGAGCATTTGTAGTATCCTTGTTAGGGCATCTGATGTCTATCGTTTCTCAGAGCTCTCATTACATGTTTCCAAAGGTCTCCCTCTTAGCTGTAAAGGAGGTGATGCCTCTATCGTAGCTAAAAATGCTCATAGTAGGGGCCTTTAAGTTGGGATCTCGCCTATAATGATTTTGTAAATCTCTAAAAGAGTTATCATTTGGATATAATTTTTTATGTCTTTTGGTTAGAACGAGAAAAATATCAGGTTGTTTTCTTAATAACTTAGGATTATTACTTTTGGAATAAAATAGTGATTCATGAGTTTTAATTGATAATTTTATGATGAAATAGGAATAATGGAATCCGAGGAGTTGAGACCAAAAGATGAGACATGCAATTCAAGGAACTTAACTACTCAAGTCAAAAGAATTCAACCAATTAACTTTGAATGACAAAAAGCCAAGAGTTCAATGGAAATAAGGAATGAATGGAAGCAAGGGTCAGTGGACACATTCAAATCATTTTCCACTCATCTCTCATTCGTTCACTTCATTCTTGGGGATAACTCCAAATGTTCAAGGAAGTTGTTCGTTCAAAGAGAAAGCGACACTCCCATAAGAGTTTATTCTTCCCTTTTATTATTTTTCTTGAATAGTTCATCTGTTTTACCATATATTTAATGTATTACTTATGGGGTAAACTTTTAATCTATGGCTGGTGGATCTTGGTTGCAACATAATGAAATACAAGTTGTTCTTTATTTAGAAATACAAAAAACAAAAGTTCATCCCGGTAAAAAATACTAAGTATGTCAATCTAAATTGTCCAAATAACATCAAATAAAAGTAATTAATATTATCAAATGTTACATCGTCCCCCCTAACAAATTTCGTCTCCAAAATTTACTTATTCAAATAGTTCCAAATATTTCTCCATGTCAAATTCCAATTCCCAATTAACTTCTTCGAGTCCATGATTTTTTCACAATACTTTTACCATTAGGATGGTTTTTGTCATCAACACTGTTTTTTCGATGTAAGATTTTAACGGGGTTCTCAATATATGACATATCATCCCTGATTTATAGATCTTTGTAATCAATTTTATGAGAAGAATTAGGAATGTATTTCTTTAACATTGATTTATAGAACACATTATGGGCTACAAGCAAATTATGTGGTAGTCCAAGCTAATATGCAACTTCAACCACTCTCTTGAGAATCTCAAACGGTCCCACATATCTCAGACATCATTTCCTTGATTTGTTACCCCTCTGATTGGTGATATCTTTAGGAAAACTAGCTAACCACAAATTCCAAAGGTTTTCTTTTCAAATTAGTATATGACTTTTGTTGATCTTGAACTTCTTTCATTCACTTTTTCATCAACTCTCCTTGTCTTGTTGCCTCTTTAATCAATTATGGACCAACTATCATTGGATTGTTGTTGTCCAACCAACAAGAACGTGATCTGCAAGGTCTCCCATAGAGTGCTTCAAAAGGTGTCATACCAGTTGTGGATCGATAGTTGTTATTCTAGCAAACTCCACTAATGGTAGTGATCATCCCAACAACCCTACCAATCTAACACACAAGATCTCAACAAATCTTCTAGCACTTGGATTCTCCTCTCTAAGTATCCATTGGTTTGAGGATGAAAAGCTGGGCTAAACTTTAACTTTTCGTCCATTGCATCTTGAAATTCCTTACAAAATCTTGAAGTAAACCTTATGTAACACCCCGATTTCGGTTCACCTAAGAACCAGATCAGAAATGTTACAATCGAGTCAAGTCATGTTTAATATTGTTGGTTAGTAAGACTCGATCGATAAAATAAATCAAAATAACCCTCTTAGTGTCATGAGAATGGAAGACATTATTAAATATCCATCAAAACGCATCAGACATAAATAAAAGTAAGAAAGTAAATAATTGTGCTACTCGGACGGTGGTTGTGCTACTTAGGTGCTGAAGCCTAATCCTAATCATGTACGTCGTTAACCCATTATTATCTCTGGCATGCCTTCCTCCATGTGTTTGTCTCAAAGGTAATTGCTACAACTCGACTTAGGCTATCCAACCATATGTGCCTGATCTGGAGGGTGTCTGGATCACAGTGGTGACACGTGCAATGGTGATCCAATGTTGAGCCTACATGTATCTCCTAAAATTTGGGGTGATTGCTCTTACCAACACTAAGTGGTTCTCAATAGCCATCACTGATCTGGCCCTGGCAGATTGAGTGACATATGGTCAACCATCTAATCTTCTCAATGTGTTCATGCCTTTATCTGTTGAAAAGTGGCCAATAATGTTGTTAAGACAGACATACACCAGATGAAGAGGGGAGGCGGTGAAGTGTCCATGGGACTCCAGATCCACCTCGCTACTCATCCTCATCCACTACTATCTCTTTGAAGTGGTACATCTCAAGTCATCTATCCAAACTTTCATTTGTGCTCCAAGTACTTTAGTGGTTCTACTGTCATTACCACATCCTTCATCCACAAGGATCTGTCTGAAGGTCTATGTTCCCTACTGTAGACCTCGGACTATGCCTAATGGATCTATTTAAAGCACTGATGGTCCACACTCATATGTGACAAAACTATCTGAGTATCTCCATACTCCAAGCTCCCTATTGGCATCATTTCCAATTACTCTGTCCACAATGTGCACCATGTCCCAAGGAAGGACTAATGTAGTGACATGCGAAAGGCGGGCAAGTATTACAATGTGGTTGCCAAAGTTCTAGGTACTTCCGGTCACCATATAACTCAACCTTAAATAATTGAGCATGTGGGCACTCATAAGTCATCTAAATTTCTAGCACATAAAAAGACAAGGCATGTCTCAAGCTTATCATGTCATCCTGTGAGATCCATGCTAGCATCTACTTAAATCATAATCTCATATCGATCTCATAACTCCTCTATTAACACTGACACATGCATTGCTCAGGTTTGACTGATAAAAAAATTTGAAACACTGAGAAAATACAAAAAAAAAATACCCGTTGGCTTGGCTAAGGATAGCTTCACACTGGGCGGTAAGCAAACATACTTAAGCAATTGCCAACTCACATGCACAGCTCATAATCATATTCATACACACATACAGCGCTTACACCCTCACACCTTCCATATCTCCCGCCACAGTACTTAAATGGCAAAAGGAACAATTAAGTTAGTTCTACATATTTCGGAAATGCACTACATTACGCAGTACCATCATACACCGCACTACCTCATAGTTTGAAGGAGTACTATTGCAATTCATACATATCTCCATACCACTCACTCTCTTATTCGTGAAATCCGTAAAAATGGGCATACTTATATAATAGGCGTAGGAAAGAGGCTTATATCATAAATTTCTGAAGCTTAAGTTTGAAAACCAACAAGGGAACTCATCCTTGTAGTTTTATTAAACATGCGTAGAAAACATAGCTAAATGGCCCTACATCGGAGGGATGCAATAAAATGCCACCGATGTCGTCCTACGTATAAAACACAATTAAACTCAACACTCAAGGAGTCAAGCAAGAGAGAGAGAGAGAGAGAGTCCTACGGACCTGTGGTCCAAGCTCCAAGCACATCGTCACATCTACGCTCGGACTCCGTAACCTATATCGAAACCCACTACTAAGTAAAATACTAACATCACTATATGATGCATGCTTGTGGTGTTTGCTCATATCATCAATACATCCTAATAAAGGAAATAATGCTAACAAGCCTACAACTAAACATCTGGCATGCAAATCGAGACATAATAATAATAAATAATAAATAAATAAATATACAAAGAAATGCACCCATAGATAATTACATAAATAATAAACGTCTAAACATGAGTATAAATAATATTCTAATCATAAAATAATAATATAATTACACAATATAAATACACAGGTAAACACGAGTAAATATCAACATATACTTGTGTTAGTAAACATATAAATAAATAAATAAACAGATATATAATAATTCAATAAATAAATAAATAAATAGTTAATACTCATTGATCATGAATATTAATAATATCATAGTTATTCAATACAAGAATACATAATTAAATACAAATAACTAATAACATACTCATAACGAAAAAATATATATATACACACACACTCAATTTAATAAACATAATAAGACTAATATTCATAAGTAAATATAATGTTAATAATAACAAATAATGATATAAACATTCATCATATATGATAAACATATAAATAAAAATAAATAAATAATAATGAATAAATAAATAATTAATTAATTAATTAAAATAATAAATAAAGAAAATTCATCATAACATCCAATCATGCTAAATCATATAAATATGTATCTAAACTAATGTAAGGGTTCTCGAATTACCATAAAAGGTCTAAAAACGGCCAAAAACAGGCTGAACCAGACCGAAACAAGTTAAACTAGACCAAACCGAAAGTGTTGAACCAACCCGTGCTTAAAATGGGCTGGTATGGCTAAGCAGACATGAACAGGACAGGCAGACTTGGACTAGCGTACTTGAGCATGGTCATGCGGACTTGAACACAGGCAGGCAGATGTGGTCACGTGCAAGGGGACCTTGAACTAGGCGAACGAGCAAATAGCTAGGACAAAGGGATGTGGTGCCCGTCGCCAGAGAACGTCAACAGCAGCGTGGCTGGGATAACAGCCAGTCGAGATCGATAGGAGGGAGGACGAGGAACATGATGGCCATGATGACCGGTGCAGTCCGGCAGCCAGTCGGCCGAAAAATGGCCAGAAAGGGGCAACATCACCACCGTATGTAGTGACGTCGCCGGCGGCGATTGCAACCGCAACGATGGACGATGTTGGTCTCAAGCTATAGATCTCGGTGAGGGGAAGCCATCGGTGTGGTTGGATATCTGGTGGTGGCTTGTCGGCACCAAAAAACGGCCCAAACTGTGGTGGCGGAAGTAATGAACACTAATAGAAAACTCTATCTCTTACGGCGACTGCGGTAGCGCCTGAGGTCGTGAGTGGTACGAATGGAAAGCCAGCTATGAGACGGTCATGGCCATACTAATTGGGCAGCCAAAGGAGGGCAGGGGTCTCACCGGCGGTGAGCCGAAGTAGCGGCGGGGTAAAAGTGGAAAACACTAAAAATGGGAGAAAACCCCAAAATCTATATGGGACGCTAGGGTTAAGTGGACGGCTTAGAATTTTCCATGTGGCATGATCTAAAGATCTGACAACTCAATGGCCTAGTGGTTCCACCTACGGGTATATGCAATATACTTATGGATGGAAAGCTCGAATCAAGACCGTCCAAAGTCGAAACTAACTCAAGTTCTAAAAATGACTCTATAGGAGGGAATAGAGGCAAGAAGGGTAAATGGGCCTTGAAACCCTAAATGCAATTGAGCTGGGCCGACAGGGCACAATCCAATGGTCTAAAATCCCTCTGATGCATGAATGAGATGACCAAAAAATCCCAAACGATAACTCCTAAAATCCTAGTTCTAGGACTAAAATCCTGGCTAACATATACAACAAAATCTGTATACCTAGTATACACTGATAACTCATGATCTTATCATCTGCATGTCAAGCATACTCAGCCACTATAACATGCTCGTTGTAAAACCCGTGACTCGAGTCAGGGTTTTACGTTACCGAACCAGTCGGTTCGACCGTTGGTTCGAGTCGAGTCAGTTTCATGAATCGCGTGCTGAGTCGAGACCAGCCGTGAGTTATGAGCGATGAGAGTCAGGTGTACCTGAATATATGACGATAACGTCGAGAAGATGGTGAGATACGAGTTATCTGAATATATGAAAGTATGCAGTATTTTTTTCTTTTTATATGTTTGATCGTAGAAATAGTTTTAGGCCGAATAACGCGTTAGGGCGCGTTGGATTATATTCGGGTGGGTTATTAGTTATAGAGCATGCCATTTGGATGCTGTTGTGTTTGTTTTATTTTATGGAATTTTTCCATATTTTTCTAGATTTTTTTTAGAATTTATTACGAACTAGTTATTATTTTGACTCGAGTCGGAATCGAGTCAATACTAAATTACGAGTTTGCCATTGAGAACTCTTCTTCTCCCTCCCGACCCTTCTTCCACCCAAACCCTCGCCGCCACTGTGGTGCGCTGCCGCCGCCGCCGCCGACGCCGTGCTGCCGCCAATCGTCGCCGCCCCGCCCCGTCGTGCCGTCGCCGTGCCGCCACGACCCACCCCGGCCACCGTCTCGCCGCCACGACGCCGGAATCGACCCACGAAACCACCTCGGCCGCCGCCACTTCGGGCCGGATTCCGCCGCCATCCGGGCCGCTCCGCCGCCGGTGTGACCCTGACGAGCACCCTCTCGCCGTCGCCGACATTTCCCCCACCATCCCGAGCGCCGTCGAGGCCGGCCGGAGCCCCGATCGGAGCACGCCGCCGCCGCCGCCCATTTTCGACGCCGCCGTTGACGGCCATCGCCGCCTCGGCTACCCTGTTTGACACCACCATTGGACCGAGCTCGTCGAGCTGGTGCCGATAGACCCCCTGATTGCCCCGTCCCGAATCATCGCCGGAAAACCGTCGGAATCCGCCGGAAAACCGCCGACACTCGCCGGAAAACCGCCGGAACTGCCGGAAAATTGGATTCGTGGGAAATTCGCCGGATCATCCGCCGAACGCACCCAGTCCAATCTGATCGGACTTCGGACGCCGCTAGGTGCCGAATTCGAGTTTCGAGCCGCGAAACGGAAACCCTAGCCGTCGCCGATTTTCGACGACGCGAGGTATAATTTATTTTAACTTAATTAATTGAAAGTATTGATTATTAGAATTTGCATGCTATGATTGATGAATTGTGCATTGTAATTACTTGTATAAATGTGGATTTGATTTAGAATAAAATATGAAATTTGTGGAATTGTGTGGTGTTAAAAATAGAAGTTATGAAACTAATTAGGGTTATTAGGTAATGATCATGATCTAATGCAAACTAGCCTAAGTAGACTTGCTAGAATTGATATAGGTTAATATGTGTTGATTGATGCGTGATTGTGTTGATTGTGCGTGCATGCTATAGGATGTGTGATTCATCATGCGGGCGTTAGTATTTAGTTTGATTGTGTAGGTACGGTGTAGGAGCTCGCCGCCTAGGCGCGTGGACCCGTTTGGAGCTTCTACCAGGTCCGTTTAGGACTCGTTCTCTGATTTACGCTACTCTCTTGTGTATTTGATTTATTATGTGCAGGACGAGTTAAGTGGCGTTTTATCGAATCCCACTTAACTCGGGCCATTTAGCCAACGATTTTCCGGATTAATAACCCTCGAGGATGAGATCCCTCGAGTTTGTTTTCGAACTTCAGATCCAGCTCACGTTGCCTTCGGGCCTATTGTATAAATCCCAACCCAGACCTATATATATGTATAGTTTTCGTGTTTTGGTGAGAGACTGAATGAGGGAAATCCGACTACCGTGCTACGCGAGCGGGCACGTGTGTGTCGACAGTGGGCTCTGGAATGGTGTGCGGGCCGTTTCATTCCCGAGGGATCCTGACAACTCCACCTTTGAGTTCCTCAAACCCGGAGAAGTGTGGAGGTTCACGGGTACTGCATTGCAGCGCATGTCTAGACTTGTGGTTTCAAAGGGTACTGAAGGCGACTGCCTGAGAGTACTCGGCCTTCGTGCTCAAGGCCAGGAGTAATATGGAAGGTGCAGAGGGCGGAAAGGAATGAGATTTGACGCGAGAAGCAATAGAGAAATGGCCGAGGCATGAGAATGTGAAAGATAGGGGGACGCTGTCGACCCGAGGGCGACGGCTCCCGTATGTGCCCTGATGAGAGTTCTTGAGGAAGTATATGGTTTTCATTCAACAGGAGAGTTTGCTCTCCTGTGCCAGATTGATATTAGTTATTTTCCGGGCCGGTAACACTCGTTACTGACGGTTTTTCTATATATATGTAGGTGAGGAATGCGAGCGATGAAAGCTGTCGGGACTGCGGAGGAGCAGCACGGAACCGCGCACACATGTACCTGCCGCGTGTAACGTATAATGACGGTGTGTTATTGCTACGTGAATGATAATTTTGATGTGTTTGTTTAGATAAATTGCTTGTTTTGAAATGAATGGATAAATGCGAATGAGTAGTGAGTTTGGAGTTCAGGCTCGGTTCAATTGAAACGAAGGAGATAATGATGAATGCTACGATAGATTATCATGTTTTACCGTATTTTCATAAAATAGTATATATTTTCTTTTGGTTTCTCATTTATTATTTTATCTTGTCTTTGCTTGCACGTCATGGCATGTATGTAGGACTCCGTTAGAACCCACGCATCCCATCCATGCATTTCATGTTTGCATCTCCATCTTAAAACGCCGAGAGTAGATCCTGGACGGCTTAACCGAACCCAGTAGATTAGCGAACGGTTCGGTCGCCGGTGACATTCCCGGGTCGGTTCGCGGGTGAGCCGAAATGGGGTGTTACACTCATACAGCCATCTGGGCCCATACTCATAATCTGAAAACTAGTCTAGCTCAAGCTTGCTCAAACCAGCTCGAGATTATCGACAAAACTAAAATCCGGTAAAATCCTAAACTGAAACTATGGTTTTACACCTTAGATCTATGTTTGATACAATAGACACAGGTGTTTCATGCAATTTCACTATATTCTGCATAGAGAGATTTACCAATCGTCGGATGTTCAGATTCATCCTTATAAGAATGAAATGTGCAATGATTATGATAGTCGATCGACCACCACCCACATTGCATGGTTCTTCTTGGTCTTTGGCAATCCAACTACAAAATCACAAGTAATGTCCTCTCATTTCCACTTGGGAATTTCTAGTAGTTGAAGCTATCCTCTAGGCCTTTGATGTTCGAATTTTATTTGTTGATATACCAAACATGTAGTAAAAAATTCAGCCACATCTTTTTTCATACCTGGCCACCAATACATCCTCTTCATGTCTTGATACATTTTTGTCACTTCAGGATGAATGGTATACTTAGAGTGATGTGACACTTGTACGATTTCATTCCTTTGTTTCTCATTAAATGGTACACATAATCTACCATTCAATCTAACGACTCCATCAACTCCCTTTTAAACTGATTCTACAAAATTAGTTTTTACAAGATGATAGAAAATATTAAAATCATTGTCCATGATAAACTATAACCATCTCTTTTGTCTCAAATTTAGAATTTGTCGTGTGAAGATGTACTTTAGACTTTTGTGATTGTAAAGATTTCAAATTGATCTCCATATAAATAAAATCTCCTCACCTTAAAGGCAAATACTACCACCCCCAATTCTAAATTATGGGTTGGGTATTTCTTCTCATGCACTTTCAATTGTCTAGATGCATAAGCAATCACTTTCCCTTACCGCATCAGAACTGCTCTATATCCTAAGTTAGTTGCATTTGCATGAATAACAAATATATCCACACCGTACGGCAATATGAGAATAGGAGATATAGTCAAACACTTCTCAATGTCAAAAAACTTTCCTCACACTTAGCATCCCATGCAAATTTCTTGACATTTTTTGTCAAGGAAGTTAGTAGAGTTACAATTGTAGAGAAATTTTGGATGTATCTCATATAATAAGTTGCAAGTTCAAGAAAACTTCTAGCTTTCTTGACATTTTTTGACTGTTTCCACTCCATTGTCGCCACCACTTTATTTGATCGATAGCCACTCCATCCTTGGGTGTAATGTGACCTAGAAATAAGACTTCATTCAGCCTAAAGTCACACGCACGAAATTTTGTATAAAGCTATTTTTCCCTCAATACATTCAATGTCATTATTAGGTGCTTTAAATGAAGTTCTACATTGTCAAAGTAGATAAGAATATCATCCACAAAAATATTTACAAACACATGTAGATACTTATGAAAACCCTATTCATCAAATCCATAAAAGTTGTTGGATCCTTGTGAAAAGAAAGGTTCAGTATGCAATGGAAAACTTAAACAATTAAAAAATTAGCTAATATCGAAATATGATAAAGAAAGAATCTTGCCCTATGGAAATAATAAACAAATATAAGTGATTATATACAAATAAACACAACAAGAAATTTAAAATTTTGCAATAATTTCTATATGAGCGGAAACTAATTAAAACACAAAAGAGTAAGGACAGGGAATCAAACAAAAATATTTATAAAGAGGTTCCCAACTGGTAAGTCCTCTCTTCTACACCACCATCCTATAGATGGGTAGGGCTTCTATCCTTCAAGACTTGGAGAAAACCAACACCCAAGTGTGCTTTAAAAGAAATCCTTTAGCTACAAGAAAGCATTAGTATTTTTATTCATCTCATAAATAAACTAAATAAACCTTATACTTATGAGATGACGAAAATAAAATAAGCACTCCCCCTACATTTATTATCACACTCCCCCTATATTTAGTAAACCCTAAAATATAAATCTCTCCCCTTTTGGATTTTAAGTATATGAAGGAAACAAAAAGCATATATCTTGCCGAGGAGGGCCATCTGGATTGTTTGCAAAGTGATATCCTCTCAAAGGTATAGAATAAGTAGCACAGAAATCCCAAATCAATCTTTCTTGATTCATTTCCATCCGAACTAGTCGATCATCCAAATTACCAATTCGGTTATTAATCACCCCAAATTTCTCATCATAGCTCATCATGTGAGCCTCCATGGAGTTCAATAAAGTGTTTAACCGAGCCAAGTGATCAGCTAAGCTATTAGGCTCATTCGACTGTGATAGAATCTCTTCAACTATAGTAACAGCCTCCATGTGCCACTCATCATTCGATTCCAAATCAAACTCCCAAATTGCATCAATTGTTTCTAGTGCTTTATTTAGTTCCCTTTCTTGACGAGAATCTTCATCCTCTTCAATATTAATAATAGAATTGGGCTCTAGCCGAGACCATGTTTGCATGTACGCAGGTATTGGAACATAAGAGTGACGGGATGGAGACTCTTAATATTAGTTCTAGATTATATTATTTTTATTCACTGATTTATTTAGTGGATCATTATTGAGATTGGTATTATATTAGTAGTATATGTTACGAATATAAAAACTTATGTATTAGTGACTATGTTGGAAAGTGATCGATCAACTTGCTAGTATATTCTGCTTGTTTGTATTCTAATTTATTTTATAATTCTATAATTATATGTCTTAAAAATGATATGCATGTGCGTTAGGAGATGAGATATGTACCAACATTAATAGGATTTAGGCATGTTCAAACTAAGGTGATTACAAGTTGGAATCAGAGCTTTGGATCACTTTACTAGAATGTTGTTGTACATATTTATTCTTGTTAAAATACCGGTATATGATACCTCATCCCTTATAAGATAGACTAATAAGATTGGCTAAAATACTACACAGAAAATTTTGTTTTTCTCGTTGTATTTTGTGGAGTAGATGACCAAGCATATCACCAATCACTAGTTGCAACAATAGAATGATCAATTGCAATAACAACAACAATTGGGTAATCTTATGGCTGCGATGAACCAGAACATTCAGGCATCTCAAGAAACACTTCAGTAGTTCTTAGCCAACGAGGGAGCCCAGCCACAGGGACTAGAGCTACCACAAGGGCCAACTATCTTCGAGGACCATCTAGTGGCCGAGAGTGCTGTGGTTCTAGTTCCTCTTGCTATGTCGGTTCAGCCATGAGTTTTTACTCATGAGAAATTTATCAAGAATGGTGCAAGGGCATCCAAAGGAACTATAAAGCCCGAAGGTAGAGCATGGACCTTGAACATGATCAAGAATTTAGAGCTAGGGAGGCAGTTCAAAGAACTAATTTTGTAGGTGACAATTTGACATCATTATTTAGGCAAAATTCATTGATGTGTTCAACAATACCTACTATTAGTAACATGTTCATGAGCAAAATGGCCCAAGAGTTCATGAATTTGAAGACAAGGGCAAACGGTGAGGGTATATGAGCAGTTCATTCTTCTTGAATGATTTGCTCACACTAACAAGTTCATATGAGGACTCTAGTTTGCATTAAAGGACCATATTTCCAGTGAAAGATCTAGAACCCAACCTCTAGCAATCATAATGCGTACAACCAGTAAGAGAACATATTACTACATGTCATATAGACTTGTAGAGAGTTAATCCTAAAACCTAAAATTATTAGATCCACAACTAATTGTAAATACACCTAATAGCAATCAGGCACTAAATGACAAGCAAGTAAGACCTCTCTTAATGAAAGTACAAAATAAGCCAATAGTTTGGGAATTTGACTTGTAGGTACGGATTGGTTGTCAAAAAAAATAAAATAAAATAATTCATGCCATCATATATTGCAATAGGAAGAAGGTGTATTTAGCTTGGGATGTGAAGACTAGTAAACAACTCATGTTTGTGGGAGAAAGAGTAGAAAATTATCCATAAGTTATCTCCTAGGAGATAAGGAAATAAAGTATATGTAGAAAGGATGTTAGAGGTTCCTAACAAGTGTGGTAGAAACGTTGATGGAGTCAGAGGAAACAAATTCATCATCTTTGAAGATTGTGTCAGAATTCTTAGACGTCTTTCCAGAAGAATTGTCATGGTTACCACCAGAAAGGGAATTGGAGTTTTTTCATCGCCTTATTGTCAGTGACTACTCTTATATCAAAGGAATTCTATAAAAAGGCACTCAAAAATCCTGAGAAAGAACAAAGTGTATGCCAAGTTTAGTAAATATGACTTTAAAAAAAAAACAATTTTTTTCCCTTGATCATATTATCTCGAAAGATGGCGTTGCAGTATACCCATCTGAGGTGGTAGTAATTACAATGTAGAATCACTCAAAGAATGTCACTAAAGTCATAAGCTTTTTATGATTTGTATGGAACTATAGGAGGTTTAACAAGGATTTTTCTACTCCAGCAATTCCACTAACTTCTTTGACAAAGAATGATAAGAAGTTCACATGGGATGAAGCATGGGAGAAGAGTTTCTAGACATTGAAGGAATGCATAACAACTGCCCTAGTCTTATATTGCTTCAAGAAGTGGAAAACTTTGTCATCTATATTATTGCTTCTAACCAAGGGTATAGAGTAGTACTTAAACAGAATGACAAAATAGTAGCCTATGCATCAAGGTAGCTGAAAGTTGATGAGAAGAATTACCCTACTTATGAACTAGAGTTAGGAAATAGTAGTATTTGCACTTAAGGTGTGGAGGCACAACCTATATGGAACTAAATTTGAGGTTTTTACTAACCACAATAGCCTCAAATATATCATTACTCCATAAGATTTAAACCTAAGGTAAAGAAGGTGGTTAAAGTTTAGCAAAGGCTATGATTTTAGCATAGCCTATCATCCGGAAAATGCTAATGTAGTAGTTGATGCTCTAAGTATGAATCCACAAGCTAGAATTTTCAACATGATGATGACTCAATGGAGATTGATGAATTTTCAAGCTAGAATCTAAGTATGAATTTTTTTAGGATTTAATACGACTTGGTTATTATACTTGACTCGAGCCGGAGACGAGTCAAGTAATATTTACGACCTTGCCACCACACAGCGCCTTCTTTTCTTCCCCAAACCAAACCCCGACGCCGCCCCTGTGCAGCGTCGCCGCCGCCGCTGTCGGCGCCGCCCGGCCGCCGATCGTCGCCGCCCAGCTCCGCCACGGCGTCGCCGTGCCGCCCCGACCAGCCCCGGCCGCTGCCAGGCCGCCGCGACGTCGGAATCGGCTCGCCTAGCGCCGCGGCTACATTTCGGTCGCGTCGCCGATTCCGCCGCTGGCGAGCATCGCCACCACGATCAGGTGGTCGCCTCAGCACCCTCGACCACCCAGTGACGCTTCCTAACCGGAGCGGAGGCCGTCGCCGCCGTGGCCGGCCGGATCTAGCAACCACCACGGCCGGCCTCTGTTTTATGCATTTTCCGGCGAGCCGCCACCTCCGTTGGCCTCATCGACCTTGTAGATGAGTCGGGCTCGCCGAGCCGGTTCCAATGGTACCCTACATGACCCCTATCCAGCTAGTAGATACCACCGGCAATTGTCGCCGGAAAACCACCGGAAGTCGCCGGAAAACCGCCAGCAGCTGCCGGAAAACCGCCGGAAAATCGGAATTTCTGGAATTCGCCGGAATTCACCGGATCTTCCGCGGGGCTCACCCGGTGGAGCCCGATCGAGCTTCGGACGCCGATGAGCGCCGAATTTGAGCTCCGAGACGCGCGACGGAACCCTAGCCGTCGCCGATTGTCGACGACGAGAGGTATAATTACCTCCAATTTCATTATTTAAATTGATGATTATTAGCATAGCATGGTAGCATGGACCGATTATTTATCATGATAGTGCCTAATTTCTGATGAAGTAATGATTGTATGATTTGAGGAATTGTAATTGAATAGTAAGTGAGCTAATGAGATAAAATGAGTTGGAGCATGATAAGTGATCATGATGTAATTTAGAAAAACAGAATAAAATATAGTATGAATAGTTTGAGTTATGATTATTCTCTTTAATGATTATTTGACTATGATGGATGATTATTATGTCGTGTGTGGTATTCATTGATTTTGATGCATCATGTAGTTAGGGGGCGTTAGTATTTAGTTTTGATGTGTAGGTACGGAGTAGGAGCTCGCCGCCTAGGCGCGATGACCCGCTTGGAGCTTCTACCAGGTCCGTTTAGGACTCGTCTGTTTTAATCTTTTCTATTGTATGTTTGATTTATTGTCTGCAGGACGGGTTAAGTGGCGTTTTATCGGATCCCACTTAACTCGGGCCATTTAATCGAACATTTTCCGGATTAATAACCCCTCGAGGATGAGATCCCTCGAGGTTGATTTCGAAAACAAGATCCACCAAAAGTTGCCTTCGGGCCTATTATGTAACTCCCTACCCAAGCCTATATATATATATAGTTTTCGTATTTCTGTGAGACGAGAGATGGAGAAATCGACTGTACGTACCATGCAGAGGATGCCGTGACAGTCAAAGCGGGCTCTGGATTAGTGCCAGCGGACTGTTCCATTCCCGAGGGATCCTGATAACTCCGCGTTTGAGTTCCTCACACCCGGAGAACGTGGAGGTTTACGGGTACTGTTTAATACAGCGCATGTCCGGACTTGTGGTTCAAAGGGTACTAAAGGCGACTGCCTGAGAGTACTCGGCCTTCGGCTCAAGGCCAGGAGAAATATGGAGGTAAGGAGAGGGCTTAGGATAAAGTTTCACGAGAAGTACTGAAAAAGAAGTGCCGAGAGCGGCATAGTACCAGCAGCAGTAAGTTCGGGATGCTACCGGGTCTGCAGCCCAGTGGCTCCTCAGTAGTGCCCTTCAGAGTGTTCACGTGGAGTACATGATGATTTCGTTCATATGAGAGTTTGCTCTCATAGCCAGTTTGTTATAGTTATTTTCTTTTCGGACCAGTAACGCTTGTTACTGACGTTTTTCCTATATATATGTAGGTGATAAGCACGAGATGGATGGGCCGGCCAGGACGGAGGAGCAATAAGGTCTTCTGCACACACACATTGGGTGATTGAATGTTTAATATTTTATTTATGATGTTATTTTATAAACATGTTATGATTAAATATTTGAGGCATGACAATGACATGAAATGAAATGATCAGAGTAGCGCAGCAAAAGTGTGATGGGTTAGGACCCAAAGTTCAGAGAATGATGAATGTAGTAGATTAGAAGTTGTGTGAATGCTAGTGTTGCTATGCGTATATATGTTTGAATATATGATTTTGACAGGGTGGCCCCTAATTGTATTTTTAGGGGAAATTCTGTCCATTTCGTTTTAGAATTTTTACTAATTTTGATTGTAATTGTGTTGGTGTGAAATTTTGGTTGCATGTCATCCATGTAGTATCATGTTAGGGTTTTATGCATTTATACATGCATGACAAGTCATATCTACATCTTAAGACGTCGAGATTGGATCCGCACGAGTTAGGTTCGGGTTAGCCGACCTAACCGGGGCCTGTAACATGCCGGTTTGGTTCACGAGCGTGAACCGGATTTGGGGTGTTACAGAAGGTTCTCTTGAGTAATTACACCCTAGAAGAAGCTACATGTGAGATTGAAGCCCATATGAGAGCCCATTTTGAGGGTAGAATGTAATATCTAGTCATTTTGCTAATATTATTTAGTTTATTTTTCCTTCTCTTCAATAGGTTATAGCCATAGTGAATTTTTTAATTTCAGCACATAAAAAGTTTTCTTGGTATAAGTTAGTCTAGACGAATGAAAGATACTTCGAATATATATTTGTGAGTTGATTATATCAATTTTTGCTAAGTAAGATTTTTTCTAACGCTCAATCATGAAAGGGGACAAACGGTCAAGTAAAATCTCTAGAGATTAATTGTTAGTCAAGCTTTTACCTTTGGTAGACAAGTTAGATATAGTCACATGTGAACAAATTCCATATCTGTAATGGTTAGTTCAACTAGTTTTCAAGTCTATTGTGTGGGCTTAAGCACTTATTTATACGATTAGGTGATCTAAGTGGAAGTAAAGCATTATTAGTTGTCCAATGGTCAAGTTCTGCCATAGGGTAAGAATCGGTCATTGAATGTGGACAGGTTTGTCCACTTAGGTGTGAGTGTAGGAAGTTTAAGAGTAGATTAGTACGTGGAGATTAGGAGTACAAGGTTCGAATACGAATAGAAGACCACGTATATATATAATGAGGCATAGAGGATGAATTGCATTATTTGCAACAAAGCCCTAGCTGCCATCCTTCTCTATCTAGCATCATCTTTTGCTAGCACACCCTCTCTCTCTGTCTTCTCTCTCTTGGTGCCAAATCTTTTTTCTTCCTTGGAGATCATGCGAGGAAAGTGTTGGTGTGGAGTTCTAGGCGTATTTATCAAAGTAGAGGTTAGTAATCTTAATTAAAGCAAGTAAATCATGTAGATTCATGCATCATGATCATATTTTATATTTCTATTTTATGTTCTATGTTATCTACATGTTTTCTTCCATGTTCCATGCTTATGCAATTCATCAACTTAATGTATAAGATGTTAATTCATGTTTAGACTTGGTGTAAATAAGTTTTTCAAGTAATTCTTATGATCTAAGAATGATTCATGCTTGAATTGTTAAGATATATCAACTTTAGAACATGAATACTTCTTTTTTACATGTTTTTCTCTAACTAAAAGTCATGAAAAAGTGGGTAAATCATGTTAGATTAAAAATATGCTATAACCCATAATTTTGTGCTCAGAAGGCTGGAAAATACAAGATCTATTTCACTAAAATCGATTAAGAATTGAAGAAGATATAGCAAGAACAAGTTAGGGTGGGTACCGCGGTCGAGTGTCATGCCACTCAAACATAGAGAATTTGAGTGTCACGGCACTGTCCTGTTGCAGTAATTTTTCTAATTTGCACCCTTATGTTAAAACGGCGATAACCTTTGCTATAGAACTCAAATTTAAATGATTCTTTTTGAGTTACGACTGAAAATTTTGCACCCTTATGTTAAAATGGTTATAACCTTTGCTATAGAACTCAGATTCAAATGATTCCTTTTGAGTTACAACTGTCTTGATCTCTAGTTTCTACTTGTTAAATTTCATAATTTTTTATTAGGTACTCCATGAGTTATGAATTTTGGAAGTTAGGTTGGGAAAACCATAGTTTCATAAAGTGTATAGATATTATGTTGTACGTATGCTTTGCTTATGATTAGTTGAACATTGTATGATGTTATTATGATATAGTAATGTTGTAATAAACTTATTTTAAGTGTTGTTACATGTTATGTGAATCGTCATCATGCATGTCATATCATAGCATGTAGAATCGGGTACCCAAGTTTTGATTGTAATGAGTATAAATTATTCCAGTGTAGGAGAGTTTGGGTATCTGAAGTCTTAGCTCATTGATGGCAAGATACTTAGCTGCATTTTTATTTGTTGTTTGGTGAGTTTATGAACCTCTATTTTATGTGATTAATCAGATCTTTATGTTTTAATTGCTATGTTAAATCAACATGTCATATGTTTTATATAACGTAAGTGCCTAGGCACTAGCTTTTAGTTTTCTTATGTACCAAGGTACGCTAGTTTAACCTGTTCAACAAACATGTTACGTCAAAGGGTACAACGCATCTCCCTTAAGTAAAGACTATTGCCATAGCACCCCAAGCAACTATCTTGATAGTGCATGTGATCAATTGTGGTTTACAATGTGGGAGTCGATCACTTCTTCTCCCTAAGTGTTAGATGTGGAGCACACCAAGACACCTTGGTGCAAAAACTTATCTAGAATAGATGAGGCATCTAGACGTCCATGTACCTATGTGTACTAGTGGTCTATAGCTAGTACCATTGTTTTCTCGACATGTTATATATATATTTTTAAGCTATGAAGGCTAGACCATAAGGATTGAAAGGCCAATAGCTAGTTTAGTTTTAAGGTGACGTCAACCTAGGTTGATGAAGGTACTAAACCGTAATATATTTTATTTAGTGGACTTTTATTGAGATTGGTATTATATTAGCGGTATATTTTACTAACATAAAGACTTATGTAAGTGACTATGTTGGAAAGCGATTGATCAACATATTAGCATATTCTACTTGTTCGTAGTTTGATTTATGTTATAATTCTTGAATTATATGTCTTTGAAATGATATATATGTGCATTAGGAGATGACTCATGTAACGGCCTTAATAGGATTTATGGGTGCTAGAAATGAGGTCATTACAATACTTAGTCTTTTTTACGAAGATAAATTGATAAATTTTTCTTCTTTCCATTTTAAACATATTATGGTATGTAATACATTGAATAATTATGAAAAATGGTTCATTATACTTGGTATGGGGTGGAAGATCAAAGCCTAGTGTATAAGGAGTCAAACATGGTCATCAGGTAGAGAAAATTTGAGGAAACAAGTAAATAGTCAAAGGAATTGTCTAAATGGGCAAGTGGATGTGGTCAGCTTTGGACCAACTCCATAGTTTTAGTTGTTTGCTTTGTTGGATTATTTTTTCAAAGTTGGTTTTTCACTTATAATGGTCTAGAGGAGAATCGAAAAAGGTTACCTGATTAATCGGTAAGGGCCAAATTGGTCGAATGTGGTCAAATATGATTAAACGATCAAACCTTGGTGACCTTTATAGTTTAGCTAAGGGTTAGAATGTGGCTAGGTGGTTGGTTTTGTCTGAGTAGGAGGTTGGAGGATAATTATGGAATGATAGAAGTTAGGGTAGTAGTATATAAACACCTTAAGAGCAGATTTGGCCCCTTTTTGTTCTAAAAACCTAAGAGCTATCTTTCCTCTTCAAAGGTGAACGTGACACTCCTCTCTGTCCCTTGTTCCAGTGTTGTTATTCATCATTTTTTGTGGTCAAAAGGGTTCTTGTTAAATCCGGGCTTTTCACCACTTGAGATCGTGACCGGGATCGAGTTACTTGCCTGACCCTTTTGCCGTGTATTTATATGTGGTATGTAGGTATGTACGAATAGCCCTAGTCTTAGCTTCTTCAGCTTTGTTGCCCCTATCGGATGCTATGTGACCAACCATTTTATGTTTGGTTCAATCAAGTTGAGTCTAGTTAGACCTTAGGACCGAGTCCCCCACGTGCCTAGTCACTTTCGTGTGTTATAGTCGTATTTGTTTCGCGTGTTTCTGGTGGAAAAACTTTAAATGATGCAAATGAGGACTGGATGCAAAAGGCATCATGTTAGTGCCCTCACACCTAGACAATGTTTGAATTTGACGCTCAAGTTCACCACAGGTGCCAAGACGCTGGAAAAGCACCCTTACACCCGTGACTTTCCTTCTTTTGGAAATTTTTTTCCATGTTGTATTTTTTTATTTACTTTATAAACACCAAATCATTTCCCCTTTTTTCTTTTTAAAATTCAATCCCAACACACCTCTTTAAGTGTGACACCCAAGCCTATGACTTCACCAAGTTAACCACCCTCTTCCTCACCTTTTCACTCCAACCCACCCACTCTACCCTCATTATATATCCTCAACGACCATATCCTTCTCCCATCCATCTTCTCTACTTTTTGAGCTCTCTCTAGTCTTCCCTTGCCTTCCAAGATGTTCTTCTTTCAAAGGTTGAAGGACTTGGAGTGGGAAAACTCCAAGTGACCTTCCCTTAAACCTTTAAAGGTATGTTCTTTCCCAAGTTTTGGTTGATGTTTCTTGTTTGGGCTGTTGTTTCGTAAATTGATGATATTGTTTGTATTTATCTTGCATTTCTTTCTTATAGATATGCCTACTAAATAATTTTGAGAGGTGGTTTCATGTCATTTTCATGTTTAGATACATAGTTATGATTTTTGCATCAACTATGTGTCCTAATATGCACTAGTTAAGCATAAAATTCATATCTCATGATGTAGAGGTCCGATTTGAGTGATATTGACCTTGTTTTCTTTATAAGCCATAGATTTACAAATATTATGTTGGGGATATCATCTTATTTTGCTCTAATGGTTGCATAAAGGCCCAAAATTGAATGAAAGGTGGCAACTTTCAAGGTTCCAGTGACTTGATTGCCTATTTCCCTAACATTTACACCTTGATATAATTTTAATTTCATGATATGTATTATGATTATTTGTTAAGGATGTTGTGAGCTTCATATAAAAATTTTACCATACTAAAATTATCTCAACTAAGTCCTAAAGAAAATTAATAAAATGGTGTGTGTATCTGATGTGTTTTGTGTTGACTACCTGTGTTGTGTGTTTAGTTAAATGTTTGGCTAATAATTAGAACGCATAAAAGTTTATAAAAAATTACCTAATAAACTAATAATTTTTAATGTAAACCTGAAAATTTTTGTGTTAAAAATTTTTTATTCTAATGGCTAATGAGCTCGAACTTCTGAAGTACACAAGAACTGGATTTATAATCCTGTTTATGTTAATCCAATTAGAAAATCCGTTAAAAATAGAATAATCAGTAGAAAAATTATGAAATAGATTAATAAGAGTAATAAATGTCCTAATGATGTCTCTGTAAATTTTTAGAACATTTGGGTAAGTAGGTAATTGGATAGAAATTTCTAATTCTACTAGGGTCAGATTAATTACGATATTGGTTGAATCAGTAATCCAGATTAGAAAATTCACCTAGGTTTGATTATAAAAAAATTGGTCCTGAAATATTAGTGGGATAAGCTTCCAAGTGTTATCTAACTATTCTAATTGACCCAAGCCTGTTTGGACTTCTCAGGCCTATGGATCAAAATTTAGAAGTTTGCTACATAGTAACGGGTATTGTTGATAGTACATTAATCCGACCTTAATTAACCTCAATAAACATGATAATCTACAAATTATCACTTTTTAATATTTATGACAGATCCCGTAGAGTGTCTAGAACTAAGGGTTCAAATTTCAGCTTAATAGAATGCCATTTGGTATGTCCGAAAAATCGTTTGGTTAAGTCCGATGATAAAACCCTAAGTACAAAATTATACACTAAGTAGAATTGTAACCCCAAACATTAAATTAAACAACCTAATGAGGTTTACCCATCACTAATCAAAATAAGTAAGTTAATTACATTTTGCATGTTGTGCATGTGTGGAGGCTTTGCCTCATCTTGTGTACCAGTGTTATTCTATTATGATTCAGATTCCATCTCTTATTAGGTTACCTGCAGCTCATTAATTTAGAAAGTAGGGCTCCACTCATCTAGGTCTGAAGGACTCTATTGCTCCACCCTTATGTTTGGCTATTGAGTGCCACTTTTAATTGCATTTTAAATGAGAGAATGGTGTCGACAGTATTTTTATCGAATCCCTCTGATGGCAGGTCATTTTATCATTAAGTTTAATAAAACTACAAGGATGAGATCCCTTGTTGATTTTTGAATTGAAGATCAAGAAATGTATGATACAAGCCTCCTCCTAAGCCTATTAAATAAGTACACCTATTTTTACGGATTTCACGAATAAGAGAGTGAGCGGCATGAAGATATGCAAATTGCACTACTACCCCTTCTACCTTAAGTAGTGCTAATGCAACACATTTTCAAAAATTGTGGTACATTAGTTCTGAGCCACCTAGGTACTGTGGTGGGTGATATATGGAGGATGTGAGGGATAAGCAATATATGAATGTTTATATATATGTAAGATGCCACTTTGTAAGCAATTATGGTATGATATATGGCCTCATCACCCTTTGCTTACCACCCTGTAAGATTCTAAACACTTCTATAACTTTTTCATGGGTATTTAGATACTCATTTGCCGGTAATGCTATATTCTTAGTCTCTACAAGACTAGTGTAGGCGAACGGATCAAAAGGCTCATGGCAAGGGATTTCATGTTGTTTTGTGTGAATTACCAAATTGATGCAATATGAAATTAGGATGTAGTATGCTATAGGAATAAGCCCTAAAGTTATATGAACTAGTATGATTCGGCATGAGTTAATTAATTATTGTTGTGCACGTGTATTTTATATATCATTACATTATTATTGTGGGGAAGATACACTTTGGAGCACTCTAACCATTGTCTAAACGGTACAAGCCTCAAAGTCCCAGAACACAATGAGGAGCTTACCAAGTATGTGAAACATATTTATTGTAGCTGTCTATGTGTGATAAAGAAACATAGGTAGGAGGAGCATATGGTTTACACTGCTTGAAGACTCATGTGAAGTCCGGGTGTTAGGGTTTGATGCTTTGGCATCTAATGATGTTGTGCTTTATTATTTTATTATTTTCTCACACATGTTAAGTATGTAGAATAGGTAACCACGACCATTGTTAAAATTCTCCACATTCATCCACATGTAAGAAATTAAGAAATGTAACAAATGACTTGAACTAAGTAGTAAGAAATGGTTCATGTCATAATAGGCAATCTCAAAACTGTAGCGGGGTGCGCCTCTTCTACAGTTGAGAGTGATTATCAGCTTTTTAAAGTCACCACTCATACTCGTAGGGGTAGTTCTACCTTTGTTGTGATTAGTGGTGATTATATATGATCCTTAAGTTTAAATGTCTCTCTATGCTAGTATAAATCAACATGTATATGTGTTAAAACCATGTAAGGTTGCTTGTCTTAAACCTCTTCAAGGGTTGAGATCTGCTTCTGTAAAGTTTGTAATAGAGTAGTTCAACGAATAATTTTTCAAATTATAACATCGTACTTCAGTCCACCCTTAGGCCTAAAAATAGGGTGTTACAATTCTAAATAATCCCCAATTAAAAATAACCGAAGAAAAAGTTTGTAATTTAACTTTAACATAATTAATTCGTGCATCAAGGGCATATTCATATTGAGTTTTGTGTGCATTATGTATGAATGTGAGCATTCATGGTTTATCATTATTAATATTTTTTTGATGTATGTACGTCATAATTACGACCATGAACTTGATTATAATAGGTTAAATAATGCAGATACCGATTTTTATGTTGTTTGATGAATAAAAGAATATGTTGAGTAAAGATCATGGAAGAACCTAAGTTTTAATTGTAAAGAAATATTATAAACTCTTAGTTTTGATGCAAACAAAAGTTGTATAAAGTTTTATCACGTTTGGAACATGTTTGAACAGTTTCTTACAAAACCCTAGTAAATTGTCAAGAATTGTTTAACTTGTCATGTTTTAACAACAAATTATTGTAGGCACCATAACACTGGAAATAATTTTATAGTAATTTCATAAAATATGATAGGAAGTCATGATAAAAATTTCATAAAGTTTGGACTTTGTTTGTCCCTTGAATAAAAATCACAAATTTGGAAAAATCTAAATTTTATATGCTGAGCCGTGACACTAATGAAATAGAAAGTTGAGAAGATGGCGTAGTGCCACAACACTCAAAGTCGAGAATGCAGGTTCCGCGACACTTGTCTAAAAAGAAGACATAAAATATGAGTGCCACAACATTCAAAACTGAGGCGGCTGGTGTCGCAACACTAACACTCAAGTGCTGCAATGCTGAGGCCCACCATCAAAGCAATCATGCCTAATTTTAATTTTCTTTAATTATTTGATATTTAAACTTCATGCATGCTTCACGTATGATTGTTTGAAAATTATATGACCTAATATAGTATTAGATACATGTTGTGAAGAGGTTTAACGTGTTGATTGAGTGATGAATTATTATCGTCATGACATATCATACATGGATACACGTATATTCTAGTCGGGTAATGATATATAGTGTCTATTTCATTGCACATACTAGGAGGGTGATAGCTAGGAACTCATGAGGCTATTGAACATGTTCGTTTAGTCATTTTTTGGGGAATTTTATGATCCTCATGTTGTTTGGTATGTGAATAAATAATTTAGTCCGATTGTGATTTGGCAAATGTAAAACCTAATTGATGTTAGGTAATTGGACTAAGGGATAAATGATAATGAAAAAACGTAGTTTTGATGATTTCATAATGTTAAGTCAAAGCAATGACGATGTAACACCCCAATTTCGATTCACTTAAGAACTTAATTAGAAAAGTTACGATCGAGTCGAGTCATGTTTAAAGTTGTTGGTCGGTAAGACTCTATCGATAAAATAGATCGAAACGACGCACTTGGTGTCATGAGAATGGAAGAAATTTTTAAATATGCATCAAAACACATTGAATATAAATAAACGTAAGAAAGTTAATAACTGTACTAAGCTCAAGTGTGTGTAGCATTTATCTATCTTCCCACCAAATTTGAGCTAGGATTTGCATGACCTACATATATTATATGAAAAATGTTAGTAACAAGTGTTACTGGTTCAAAAAATAACTAGTACAAACTGGCAAATAGGTATTCCATTACCCACAGAAACTTATGAAACTTAAAGAATTAACTCACACTAGGCGGTAAGCAAACGTACTTAAACAAGTGTCGGCTTACATGCACGGCTAATATTCACATTCATACATGCAATGCTTACGCCCTCACATCCTCCATAGTACACCTGGTACGGTACTCGAGTGGCTAAAGGAAGTTAGTGCCACAAAATCTGGAAATGTGTTGCGTTACACAGTACCTAGGGCTGCTAATTGAGTCAGCCAGCTCGTGAGCATTTGTCGTTTGGCTTGGTTCAACTCGACTCAAAAGTCAACATTTAAACACTCGAGCTCGAACTCAAATCCTTCGAGCCAAGTTTGAGCAAGGCCGTGTTTGACTCGTCTCAACTCGGTTAAAACTCTAACTTGATTCGAACTCGACTCGATAAAATAATATAATAATATAATCTTTATATTATATATATATATATACTAATAAGTTTAATTTTAACTAGTTATATTTATTTATATACAATATAATATCAAAGTAGTGAGATAGCTTAGATGGTAGGTATTCAAGTTGAAGACCTGGAGTTTGTGGGTTCAATCCACATTGACTTTATTTTTTTAAGTGAGTTACTTTTCACTTTACAATCGAGCCAGTTTCAAGCTCACCAACAAGCTGAGTTACTTTCCACTTTACAATCAAGCCGGTTTCGAGCTCATAAACGAGCTGGGTTTGAGCTCATCAAAATTAAACAATTTAAGTGTATTCAAGCTCGAACAACATAAAGAATATTCGAGTCGAGATCGAGCATGCATGTTCAAAACTCCTTTGATCTCGAGCCGAGTTCGAACACAAGTCAAGCTTGGCTCACTCACTCACTTAGTAGCCCTAACAATACCCTCATACATAGCACTACCTCAGGGTTTGAAGGAATACTAGTGCGGTCCATACATATCTTTATACCACTCACTCGCTTATTCGTGAAATCCATAAAATTGCATGTGCTTGTATATTAGGTTTTAAGGAAGAAACTTTTATCATATATTTCTGGAGCTTCAGTTCAAAAACCAACAAGCGATCTCAACCTTGTAGTTTTATTAAACATGTGTAGAAAATATGGCTAAATGGCCCAAAATCGGAGGGATCTTATAAAATACCATTGATGTCATCCTACGTCTAAAACAAGATCAAACTCAACACGCAGGGAGTCAAGCAGAGAGGGAGAGTCCTACAGACCTATGGTCCAAGCTCCAAGTGTGCCTGCACATCTACGGTGAGCTCAGACTCTGAAACCTATATTGGAACCCATTGCTAAGTAAAATATTGACATCTTGGTGTGCGCTCACATCATCAGTACATCCTAATAGAAAAGACTACTAAATAAACTTACGACTAAACATATAACATGCAAATCGAAACATAATAAAGGAAATAACTAATAAATAAATACGCTCATGAATAAATAGATAAATAATAAAGACATGACATTAATAATAATTTAGTCATAAAATAATAATATATTTATACTATATAAATGTACGGCTAAACACGAGTAAATATTATATATACTTATGTTAGTAAACATATAAATAATTAATTATTAAATAAATAATAATTCAATAAATAAATAAATAAATAGTTAATACTAATTAATCATGAATAATAATAATATCATAGTTACACAATACAAGAATACATAATTAAATAAAAATAAATAATCACATACACGTAAACAAGCAAATAGATAAATAAATAAATATACAATTTAGTAAACATAAATAAGACTAATATTAATAAATAAATATATCATTCATAATAATAAGTAATCATATAAACATCCAAACATGCTAAATCCTGTGAATATGTATTTAAACTAATATAGAGGTTCTCGAATTACTGAAAACAGTGCAATAATGGAGAAAAACGGTTCAAAAATGAGCTAAACATGACTAAAACAAGCTAAACCAGATTAAGTCGAATAGGCTGAACAACTTCGGTTTGGGTTAACTAGAAAATGGGTTGGGTTGGATTGGGTGGACATGAAATTGATTAATGGACACATACACAGGATGGGACTGGAGGACTTGGGCACAAACTGGCAGGCTGGCGGACCCGAGCACGACTAGACGGATGCGAACACAAGCAATTGGACACTATACAAGCAAACGGGCTGGACGGGGGTGGCACTAGTGCCCATTGCCAGGAAATGCCGACAGTAGCGCAACTGGGGTCATCGCCGGTGGGGATCAACAGGGAGCGTCATGGCAAAGGTGCGGGTGGTGCGATCAAAGAAGTCCAGCCACTAGCTGATCAAAAAATAGCCAGAAAGTGGTGGTATCACTGTCGGGTGTGGCAACATTGCTGGTGGTGATCATGGCCACGGCGGTGGTCCTGGTGTAACACCCCGTTTTGGCTCACCCGTGAACCGACCCGGAAATGTCACCGGCGACCGAACCGTTCGCTAATCTACTGGATTCGGTTAAGCCGACCCGGATCTGCCCTCGGCGTCTCAAGATGGAGATGCAAACATGAAATGCATGAATGGGAACAATTGGGTTCTAACGGAGTCCTACATGCATGCCATGACGTGCAAGCAAAGACAAGACAAAACAATAAATGAGAAACCAAAAGAAAATATATACTACTACGGAAAAACGGACAGAGTTTCCCCTAAAAGTGCAATAAGGGCCAACCTGTCCACAACAAGGGTATATAAATATTTTATCAAAATACGATAAAACATAACAATCTACCATGGCATTCAATCATTATCTCATTCGTTTTCACCTGAGCCGAGTCTGAACTCCAAGGCTCCCTACTCATTCACATTGATCCGTTCGTTTCATAACAAGCAATTCATTCAAGACAAACACATTCAAATTATCATTCACATAGCATTAACACACCATCATTATACATTACACGCAGCAGGTACATGTGTGCGCGGTTCCGTGCTGCTCCTCCGCAGTCCCGACAGCTTTCATCGCTCGCATTCCTCACCTACATATATATAGAAAAACCGTCAGTAACGAGTGTTACCGGCCCGGAAAATAACTAATATCAATCTGGCACAGGAGAGCAAACTCTCTTGTTGAATGAAAACCATATACTTCCTCAAGAACTCTCATCAGGGCACATACGGGAGCCGTCGCCATCGGCCGTCGCCCTCGAGTCGACAGCGTCCCCTTTCTTTCTCATTCTCATACCTTGGCCATTTCTCTATCGCTTCTCGCATCAAATCTCATTCCTTTTCGCCCTCTGCACCTTCCATATTACTCCTGGCCTTGAGCACGAAGGCCGAGCACTCTCAGGCAGTCGCCTTTAGTACCCTTTGAACCACAAGTCTAGACATGCGCTGCATTGCAGTACCCGTAAACCTCCACACTTCTCCGGGTTTGAGGAACTCAAAGGTGGAGTTGTCCGGATCCTTCGGGAACGAAGTGGGTTCTCCCCAGCTCCAGAGCCCGCTCTTCCGAGCACACGCCCTATCTGAAGGCGTGGCCGTCAGTAACCCTCATTCCATCTCTCACCGAAAACGTGAAAACTATATATATATAGGCCTGGGTTGGGATTTATACAATAGGCCCGAAGGCATCGTGAGCTGGATCTGAAGTTCGAAAACAAACTCGAGGGATCTCATCCTCGAGGGTTATTAATCCGAAAAAAACCGTTGGCTAAATGGCCCGAGTTAAGTGGGATCCGATAAAACGCCACTTAACTCGTCCTGCACATGATAAATCAAATACACAATAGAGTAGCGTAAAATCAGAGAACGAGTCCTAAACGGACCTGGTAGAAGCTCCAAACGGGTCCACGCGCCTAGGCGGCGAGCTCCTACACCGTACCTACACAATCAAGCTAAAAACTAACGCCCGCATGATGAATCACACATCCTATAGCATGCACACACAATCAACACAATCACGCATCAATCA
Organism: Piper betle; assembly: GCA_033002965.1. Taxonomy (NCBI): domain Eukaryota; kingdom Viridiplantae; phylum Streptophyta; class Magnoliopsida; order Piperales; family Piperaceae; genus Piper; species Piper betle. The sequence continues at coordinate 19,479 of JAURVB010000163.1, read as the reverse complement.
ACACACATTCAACCTATAGTCAATTCTAGCAAGTCTACTTAGGCTAGTTTGCATTAGATCATGGTCATTACCTAGTTCACCCTAATTAGTTTCTTAGCTCTCCATTTTTAACACTCACTCAATCAAACAAATTTCATAATTTTATCCTTAATCACACATCAAACATTTATATATATTATTATAACACGACAATTCACCTAATTACCTAGCATAGCATACTTCCTAATAATTAATAATTTCAAATAATTAACGTTAAAATAAATTATACCTCGCGTCGTCGAAAATCGGCGACGGCTAGGGTTTCCGTTTCGTGGCTCGAAACTCGAATTCGGCACCTAGCGGCGTCCGAAGTCTGATCAGATTGGACCGGGTGTGTTCGGCGGATGATCCGGCGAATTTCCCACGAATCCAATTTTCTGGCAGATTCTGGTGGTTTCCGGCGATGATTTCAGGATGGGGCAATCAGGGGTCTATCGGCACCAGCTCGACGAGCTTGGTCCGATGGTGGTGTCAAACAGGGTAGCCGGGGCGGCGATGGCTGTCGGCAGCGGCGTCGAAAATGGGCGGCGGCGGCGGTGTGCTCCGATCGGGGCTACGGCCGGCCTCGACGGCGGTCGGGATGATGGGGGAAACGTCGGCGATGGCGAGAGGGTGAGTCGTCGGGGTCACAGCGGCGGCGGCGACGGCCCGAACGGCGGCGAATCGACGAGGGAGGGCGTCGCGGCTTGTGGGCGATTCCGGCGTCGTGGCAGGCGAGACGGTGGCCGGGGTCGGTCGGGGCGGCACGGCGACGGCACGGCGGGACGACGGGCGGTTGGTTCCGGCGGCAGGGCGGCAGTCGGCGGCAAGGCACAGGGCGGTCGAGCGGCTAGGGTTTGGAGAAAGGTAAGATGTCGGGAGGAAGAAGAAATAGCCTGCAATGGCAATTTTGTAAATTAAGTATTGACTCGATTCCTACTCGAGTCAATAATAATAACTAGTTCGTAATAAATTCTAAAAAAAATCTAGAAAAATATGGGAAAAATCCCGTAAAATCAAACGAACACAGCAACATCCAAATGATATGTTCTATAACTAATAACCCACCCAAACTCACCTATATCGCGTCCTAATTCGTCATTCGGCCCTAAAAATATTCTACGATCAAATAAAAATAACAATCAATACTGCATACCTCCATATACTTGATAACCCATTTTTCATCATCTTTTTGACGTTATCATCGTATACTTGAGCATACATGACCCTCATCGCTCATAACTCACAGCTGGCCTCAACTCAGCTCGCGGTCCATGAAGCTGACTCGACTCGAACCGACGGTTGAACCGACTGGTTCGCTCCCGTAAAACTCTGACTCGAGTCACGGGTTTTACAACCTTCCCTCCTTAGAAAAATTTCGTCCTCGAAATTTTAACCAAGGAAGTTTCAACCATGTTCCTCATCTAAATGTAAGTGTTGGCGTAGTACCTGGTTGTGAAGCTGGTTGCTCGAACAACTCCGGGTATCGCTTCCTCATCTCATCTTCTCGTTCCCACGTAGCTTCTTCAACTCCTCGTCGGGTCCATTGCACTCGTACTAGGGGAACTTCTTTTCTTCGGAGAATCTTCACTCTTCGGTCCACGATTTGGACTGCATCTTCTGGGTACGTCAGGTCCGGTTGCAGCTCTACCTCTTTGAAGCTGACAACATGAGAGTTGTCAGGGTGATACTTCTTCAACATTGACACGTGGAAGACGTCATGCACAGCTGATAGGTGAGGAGGCAATGCTAGCCTATATGCCACTGGTCCAATGCGCTCAATCACGTCAAAGGGTCCAATATAGCGCGGACTGAGTTTCCCTCGCGTCCCGAATCTCGTGTTTCCCTTAGTCGGAGAGACCTTCAGGAGAACGTGATCTCCTAACGCGAAATGAACCTCACGTCTGCGCTGATCTGCGTAACTCTTTTGTCTATCTTGAGCTGACCTCATTCTTCTTCTAATCCTCATTACCACCTCTTGTGTCTGCTGGATCATTTCTGGCCCAACTACCACTGGTTCGCTGCCCTGCACCCAACACACTGGGGATCTGCATGGTCTGCCGTACAGTGCTTCGAACGGTGCCATTCCAATCGTGGCCTGATAGCTGTTGTTGTAGGAGAATTCCACCAGAGGTAGGTGTTCTTCCCAACTCCCTCCGAAATCCAGGATACATGCGCGAAGCAAGTCTTCCAGGGTCTGTATGGTTCTTTCCGTCTGTCCGTCTGTTTGAGGATGGAAAGCTGTGTTGAATCTCGATTCTGTGCCCATAGCTGCCTGAAAAGCCTTCCAAAATTGCGATGTGAACCTCGGATCCCTGTCTGATATGATCTCCCGTGGTACGCCGTGTAACCTGACTATCTGATCTCTGTACAGCGTAGCCAATGTGGTCAGTGGGTAATCCATCCTGATCGGTATGAAGTGTACGCTCTTTGTAAGTCGATCTACTATGACCCATATCGCATCCTTTTGTTGGCGGGTCTTAGGTAAACCAACTACAAAGTCGTAAGCTATACTCTCCCACTTCCACTCTGGGGTTTCCAACGGTTGTAGCATTCCACCTGGACGTACGTGCTCGGCTTTCACTTGCTGGCATACCAAACATCTAGCCACTGTATCGTATACTTCTCTCTTCATTCCTGGCCACCAATAGGTTCGTCGGACATCGTGGTACATCTTCACTCCACCTGGGTGTACTGAGCATCTCGACGTGTGAGCTTCGTGAAGAATAGTACTTCGAAGTCCGGGATACTCTGGAACATTAGGCACGAATAGTCGGCCTCTCAATCTGACTAATCCGTCTGTATCCCTGGCCAATTCCTGATGTGTTCCGTGTTCCAACCACTGCTTCAACTGCGGATCTGCCTCCTGTGCAATCCGAATCTGCTCAAGCACGCTTGGCTGAATCGTAAGTCGTGCCATCATCCCAACTAACTGTCTCTGGCTCGTAGTGTGCTCGGTCACTGACAATGCTACTAATCCTGCGGTGTACAAGAATCCTGGCTTCCTGCTCAATGCATCGGCTACCACATTCGCTTTGCCCTCATGGTATGCTATGTCGACCTCGTAATCAGCTAACATCTCCAACCATCTTCTCTGTCTGCTATTCAGATCCTTCTGCGTGAAGATATATTTCAGACTCTGGTGATCAGTTAGAAGTCTGAAAGATGTTCCATATAGATAGTGCCTCCATATTCTGAGAGCGAATATGACTGCAGCAAGCTCTAGGTCATGAGTAGGATAGTTACGCTCATGCACCTTGAGCTGACGAGATGCATAAGCAATAACCTTATCCTTCTGCATCAAAACACAACCTAAGCCAATCCCTGAGGCATCAGTATACACTACAAAATCCTCATGTCCCTCAGGCAATGCGAGGATAGGCGCCGAAGTCAACCTCTCCTTTAGCATCCTGAAACTCCGCTCACATTCGTCTGTCCATATGAACCGTTCCTCTTTCCTAGTCAGTCGTGTCAGAGGGGCTGCTATGGAAGAGAAGTCCTGAATGAACCGTCTGTAGTATCCAGCCAATCCCAGAAAACTCCGAACCTCCGTAGGTGTCTTCGGTTGTTCCCACTGCACTACTGCCTCTATCTTAGCTGGATCTACTGAGATGCCTGATGCTGAGATGATGTGGCCGAGAAAATTCACCTCTGACAACCAGAAACTGCACTTCGAAAATTTCCCATACAACCTATGCTCTCTCAGTGTTTGCAACACAATCCTCAGGTGTTGCGCATGTTCTTCCCTGGATGAAGAATATACCAGTATGTCATCCACAAAGACGATCACAAACTGGTCCAAGTACGGATTGAACACTCTGTTCATCAAGTCCATAAATGTTGCTGGAGCATTGGTCAATCCAAACGGCATGACCAGAAACTCGTAGTGTCCATATCTCGTCCTGAACGCAGTCTTCGGGATGTCTTCTGCTCTAATCCTCAGTTGGTAGTATCCTGATCTCAAATCAATCTTTGAAAAGACGACTGCTAAGCTCAACTGGTCAAATAAATCATCAATACGAGGAAGAGGGTATCTGTTCTTAACCGTTGCATGGTTTAGCATCCTGTAATCTATGCATAACCGCATGCTTCCATCCTTCTTCCTCACAAATAACACCGGTGCGCCCCAAGGGGAAACGCTCGGTCTGATGAATCCTTGGTCCAACAGTATCTGTAGCTATTCCTTCAGTTCCTTGAGCTCCAGAGGTGCCATCCTATACGGAGCTCTCGAAATTGGGGCTGTGCCAGGCATCAACTCGATGGCAAGATCCACCTCTCTGTCTGGCGGCAATCCAGTAATCTCCTCAGGAAATACATCTGTAAATTCGCAGACCACTGGAATCTCCTCTATACTTGGCTGTTTCCCTGGTCCACTCTGCTCAGTCAAAACTAACGCTGCCATTATCAGTTCACTGCCTCTGTCCAGTTGTCTCACTGCACTCTGATAGGATATCCATCCTTGCTCCCTGTCTCGGCCCTGACCTTGGAAGAAAAAGCGGCGCCTTCCATGGCGGAAAGTCACCGTCTTCCTTCGACAATCTATCACTACTCCTTGCTTGGACATCCAATTCATCCCAAATATCACATCAAATTCTTGTAGCTTGAATAGTATCAAATCAGCTACAAGCTGTCGCTGTTGAATCTCAACAGGGACATCACGAACACACTCGCCCGTAGCTATTACACTACCGACGGGAGTGGATACTAATAGTGAATGTCCTAACTCCTCTATCTTACATCCAATCCTATTAGTGTGCATGTACGAAATGAAGGAGTGCGTACATCCAGAATCAAACAAGACACGTGCAGGTACAAGGCCTACGGAAAGCGTACTTGTCACGACCGTCGTATCCTCAAGGGCCTCTGCTACAGTGGTTGCGTACATCCTTGCTGGTTGCTGCTGCTCTGGTGCAGATGGTGCGGCCTGATTCTGAGCTAACTATGGTTGTGGCCTACCCTTCTGCTTCCTAGTCTGTCCTGCAGCCATGTACCCTCTCTGATCTTGTCCCCTTTGCTGCTGCCTCGGTGGTTGTTGGTCTCCACCTCTCTGGCCTTGTCCATGGCCCTGTTGGCCTCTCTGCTGTGACTGCTGTTGGGGAGCTGGAAGTGCAAGTCTCTGCTGAGGCGCTGGGAGTGTCAACTGCTGGCTCTGGCCAGTCGGACACGTTGCAGCCCTATGTCCCAGTTGACCGCAACTGTAACAGGCCCTAGTGCCTCCTCTGCACTCTGCGGCCCTGTGCCCTGGCTGACCGCAGTTGTAACAAACCCTAGTGCCTACTCTGCACTCTGCGGCTCGGTGCCCTGGCTGACCGCAGTTGTAGCATACATTTCTGCCTGCTCTGCACTCTCCCCAATGATGGCGTTGGCAATTCTGACAGAATGGGGCTCTGCTGCCCTGAACCTGGCCATCCATGGCTCTCATGGCTACTGGCGCATCTACACGTCGTCTCTGCTGTGCCCCCTGCTCTGGCTGATATGGCCTCGGATGTTGCTGCCTCTGGTCGACATCTCGACGTGGTCGTGTAGCTATCACCCGCTCTGCTTCACCTGCAGCTCTTACTACATCACCGAAGGTAGTAAACTTCCTATCCAAGTATGCCATCCGAATCTCATGATGGAGGCCTTCATAGAAGCGCTCTATTCTTCTTCCTTCGGTCGGAACCAAATCTGGTGCAAATCTCTCCAACGCTCTAAACCTCGTCTCATACTGTACCACTGTCATAGGTCCTTGCCTCAACATCTGGAACTCTCGTTCCTTCCTTTTCCTAACATCTGGTGGAAAGTACTTTCCATCGAATTCCACTCTGAATTCCTCCCAAGTGATGTCCTGAGGCTGGCGATGAGCAAATACAGAATTCTGCACCGAACTCCACCATATCCTCGCTTCATCTTGGAATGCTCCTGTGACGACGCGTACTCTGTGTTCTACAGGGCATGCCATACTATCAAACACTCCTATGGCCGACGATATCCATAGGAATGCCTCCTCCGCATCCAACTTCCCAAAGAAAGGTCGTCCGCCATTCTTCACGAACCTCTCATATTGCCACAGTTCCAAACTCCTCACGTCTACAGATCTGTTTGATCCCTCTCCTTGCTCATATCGGGGAAACTGTGGTCCCGTACCAACTGGTACACTGTCACCTCCAACTGCTCCACTCCCCCTGCGGTCTGCCCGCTACCTGCTATCGCGGGTCCACTGACGTCCTGTCTCATCCTTGCCTGAAGTGGGGCAACCAGAGGAGCTGTTGCGGGGGTAGCTCCCTGTTGCAGCGGTGGAGGAGGAGGCGGCGGCGGAGGGCCCATGGGCGCTACTGGCTCTCCTTGCACCTCTTCATCCACGGCTGGTCTCTTCTCTGCTCTAGCCACTGATAGAGCTATCTGTCTGAGCTCTCTCCTAAATTCCTCCTGATTCTGCTGCATTTGCATCTGAACCTCAACTAGCCTAGCTATCACAGCATCCCTTTCCTATCGACTACTCCCACTGCGGTGACTATCGCGTTGACTGTCTCGGCGATGGCTCTCCGTACGACGACTAGCTGATACCGGTACACTCGTTTCTGCTGGTGGCATGGTGGTCCTAGGTCAACTGGAAGCTGTGTCACTGTGACCATGGTCGGGACTATCCTGTCTGAGCTACTGGAGGCGATGGGGTCCTGATCTGTGTCCGACGGGTCTGTGTGACCATCCTGCTAGTAGTCCCTGCTCTGATCTGTTCACCCTGTCACACCACCGACTCGTAAGAAAATCTGTCAACCAAAACATAAAGACAGAAAAATACCTGTCGATATAGCTCGGAGCAGCTTTGGCACACATGTAACCTGTGATACATCTACCATCTTAATCAACCAAGGGTTAGCTCTGATACCACTATTGTAACACCCCGTTTCCCACGAATCCAATTTTCCGGCGGTTTTCCGGCGATGTTTCGGGACGAGGCAATGAGGGGGTCTATCGGCACCAGCTTGACGAGCTTGGTCCAATGGTAGTGTCAAACAGGGTAGCTGGGGCGGCGATGGCTGTCGGCGATAGCGTCAAAAACGGGCGACGGCGGCAGCGTGCTCTGATCAGGGCTACGGCCGGCCTCGATGGCTGTTTGGATGATGGGGAAACATCGGCAACGGCGAGGGGTGGTGTAAAACCCACGATTCGAGTCAGGGTTTTATATTCATAACCGGTAGGTTCGACCGTTATTTTCGAGTCGAGTCAGTTTCAGAACACGTGTACTGAGCCAACGCCGGTCTCGTGTATGAGCCATGAGGGTCATGTGTACCCAAGTATATGATGATAACGTCATGAACACAGCAGAAAAGAATGAGTTACCAGAATATATGAGAGTATGCAGTTCATTTTTTTATAATATATAATGGATCGTAGAATTAGTTTTAGGCCGTTACCCACGTTAGGACGCGTTACGGGCATTTTGGGTGGGTTGATAGTTCTAGAGCATATCATTATGATTTTTTTGGTGTTGTTTGATTTTATGTGATTTTTCCCATATTTTTCTGGAATTTTTTACGACTTAAATATTATTTTTGACTCGAGGACGGAGACGAGTCAAGTAATATTTACGACTTTGCCACCACACACCCCCACACCCTTCTTTTCTTCCCCAAACCCTCGCGCCGCGCCGCCCCTGTTCGTGCGCCACCGCCGCCGCTGCCGGCGCCGCCCGGCCGCCGATAGTCGCCGCCCAACCCCGCGATGATGTTGCCGTGCTGCCCCGACCAGGTCCGGCCCCCATCGGACCGCCGAGACGCGAGGAAGCCACGCCGCGACGCCGCGCCCGCATTGCGCTTCCGTCGCCGATTCCGCCGCCGGCGACCAGCGCTGCCGCAATCGGTCGGTCGCCTCAGCACCCTCAGCCTTCCAGCGACCTTCCCCGACTGGAACGGAGGCCATCGCCGCCGTAGCCGGCCGGATCTAGCCACCCATCGTTGCCGGCTTTGTTTTGCCATTTTCCAGCGAGTCGCCACCTCCGTTGGCCGCGTCGACCTCGTAGATGAGTTGGGCTCACCGAGCCGGTTCCGAGGGTACCCAACACGACCACTTTCCGGCCAATAGACGCCGCTGGCAATTATCGCCGGAAACCACCGGAAGCCGCCAGAAAACCACCAGCAGCTGCCGGAAAACCAGAATTTTTGGAACTCACTGGAATTCACCGGATCTTCCGCGGGGCTCACCCAGTCGAGCCCGATCGAGCTTCGGACGACGATGGGCGCCGAATTTGAGTTCCGAGACACGCGACGGAACCCTAACCGTCGTCGATTGTCGACAACATGAGGTATAATTACCTCCGATTGAGTTATTTAAAATTGATTATGATTGTTAGTATAACATGCTAGAATTGAATAATTGTCATGATAAATGTATGAGTATGAGTGTAGTGATGATTGCATGATGAAATTAATTGAGAATGAATAGGGAGTGATCTAACGAGGTAGATCGAGTTGAGCATGCTAATCGAGTAATGTAACTCAGGAAAAATACAATAAAATTGGTAGGAATAGGATGAGTTAGAATTATTTTCATATTTATGATTATTGATTGTGATTGATGTTTCTTGAGTTTAATGCATCATTTAGTTAGCGGGCGTTAGTATTTAGTTTTGATGTGTAGGTACGGAGTAGGAGCTCGCCGCCTAGGCGCAATGACACGCTTGGAGCTTCTACCAGGTCCGTTTAGGACTCGTCTATTTTACTCTTTTCTATTGTATGTTTGTTTTAATGCCTACAGGACGAGCCAAGTGGCGCTTTATCGGATCCCACTTAACTCGGGCCATTTAACCGAATAATTTTCCGGATTAATAACCCCTCGAGGATGATTTCGAAAACCAAGATCCACCACAAGTTGCCTTCGGGCCTATTATATAAATCCCTACCCAGCCCTATATATATGTAGTTTTCACGTTTTCAGTGAGACGAGAGATGGAGAAACCTACTGCACGTACCATGCAGAGGATGCCGTGACAGTCAAAGCGGGCTCTGGATTAGTGCTAGCGGACTGTTTCATTCCCGAGGGATCCTGACAACTCTGCGTTTGAGTTCCTCACACCCGGAGAATGTGGAGGTTTACGGGTACTGTTTAGTACAGCGCATGTCTGGACTTGTGGTTCAAAGGGTACTAAAGGCGACTGCCTGAGAGTACTCGGCTTTCGTGCTCAAGGCTAGGAGAAATATGGAGGTAAGGAGAGGGCTTAGGATAAAGTTTCACGAGAAGTACTGAAAAAGAAGTGCCGAGAGCGGCACAGTACTAGCAATAGATCAGTAAGTTCGGGATGCTACCGAGTCTGCAGCCCAGTGGCTCCTCAGTAGTGCCCTTCAGAGTGTTCACGTGGAGTATATGATGTTTTCTTTCATATGAGAGTTTGCTCTCATAGCCAACTTGTTATAGTTATTTTATTTTCCGGACCAGTAACACTTGTTACTGACGTGTTTTTATACTATATGTAGGTAATAATCACGAGTTGGAGGAGCCAGCTTGGACGGAGGAGCAATGAGGTCTTGTACACACACACACATGTTAGATTTTTGAATGTTTAATATTGTGTTGTTATGTTATTATATTGTGAATGACATGTTCAAATGCGTGAGACATGATAGAATGTGAACATGATCAAAGATGCGCAGCGGAAGCGTGGTGGGTTGAAACCCCAGCTTCAGAATGAATTCATAATATGTTAGATTTTGTGTGAATGAAATCATGGATGCATGTGTGTGTGTATATATATATATATATATATATATTTTGACAGGGTGGGCCCATAATTGCACTTTTAGGGGAGACCCTGTCTGTTTTATTTCAAAATTTTTATCTTAATTGTAATGATGTGAAATTTAGGTTGCACGTCATTCATGTAGTATCATGTTAGGGTTTATGCATTTATCCATGCATGACAAGTCGTATCTACATCTTAAGACGTCGAGATTAGATCCGCACGAGTTAGGTTTGAGTTAGCCGACCTAACCGGGGCCTGTAACATGCCGGTTCGGTTCACAAGCGTGAACCGGATTTAGGGTGTTACAGGTGGTCGTCGGGGTCACAGCGTGTAATTCGACTCCAGCCCAAGTGCAACGTAATGGGCTAAGTCATTTCTTTAAAATGGGTACCCCGAAGTTAAAGATCTATAGTCCATTCCCACTTATAAACAGGATCTTCTCCCAGTAGGTATTAGATGTGGGACTAAGTTGAGGGATCTCACAATCCACCCACCTTAGGGAATTTCGTCCCCGAAATGCCTATTCTTGGCCCGTTGCTAGCCCCAGCCCACGACCTTTTTGGCCCGGTGACCGGCAGCCTAGCCAACGTTTCTAATTCAGCCCACCATCTAACACGGAACCAGGTCGGCTCTGATACCATTTGTAACAACTCCAGCCCAAAGTGCAACGTAATGGGCTAAGTCATTTCTTTAAAATGGGTACCCCGGAAGTTAAAGATCGATAGTCCATTCCCACTTATAAACAGGATCTTCTCCCAGTAGGTATTAGATGTGGGACTAAGTTGAGGGATCTCACAATCCACCCACCTTAGGGAATTTCGTCCCCGAAATGCCTATTCTTGGCCCGTTGCTAGCCCCAGCCCACGACCTTTCTGGCCCGTGACCGGCAGCCTAGCTAACGTTTCTAATCCAGCCCACCATCTAACACGGAACTAGGTCGGCTCTGATACCATTTGTAACGACCCGGCCCAAAGTGCAACGTAATGGGCCAAGTCATTTCTTTAAAATGGGTACCCCGGAAGTTAAAGATCTATAGTCCATTCCCACTTATAAACAGGATCTTCTCCCAGTAGGTAACTTAGTCCCACATCTAATACCTACTGGGAGAAGATCCTGTTTATAAGTGGGAATGGACTAGAGATCTTTAACTTCCGGGGTACCCATTTTAAAGAAATGACTTAGCCCATTACGTTGCACTTTGGGCTGGGTCGTTACAAATGGTATCAGAGCCGACCTAGTTCCGTGTTAGATGGTGGGATGGACTAGGGACGTTGGCTAGGGTGCCGGCCACGGGCTAAAAAAGGTCGTGGGCTGGGGTTAGCAACGGGCCAAGACTAGATACGTTGGCTAGGCTGCCGGTCACGGGCCAGAAAGGACGTGGGTTGGGGCTAGCAACGGGCCAAGAATAGGCATTTCGGGGACGACATTTCCTAAGGTGGGTGGATTGTGAGATCCCTCAACTTAGTCCCACATCTAATACCTACTGGGAGAAGATCCTGTTTATAAGTGGGAATGGACTATAGATCTTTAACTTTCGGGGTACTCATTTTAAAGAAATGACTTAGCCCATTACGTTGCACTTTGGGCTGGGTCGTTACAAATGGTATCAGAGCCGACCTGGTTCCGTGTTAGATGGTGGGCCGGATTAGAAACGTTGGCTAGGGCTGCCGGTCACGGGCCAGAAAGGTCGTGGGCTCAACAACGGGCCAAGAATAGGCATTTCGGGGACGAAATTCCCTAAGGTGGGTGGATTGTGAGATCCCTCAACTTAGTCCCACATCTAATACCTACTGGGAGAAGATCCTGTTTATAAGTGGGAATGGACTAGAGATCTTTAACTTCTGGGGTACCCATTTTAAAGAAACGACTTAGCCCATTACGTTGCACTTTGGGCTGGGTCGTTACACGGCGGTGGCAGCACGGCCCGGACGGCGGCGAATCGACGAGGGAGGGTGTCGCGGCTTGTGGGCGATTCCGCCGCCGTGGCAGCTAGACGGTGGCCGGGGTGGGTCGTGGCGGCACGGCGGAGTGGGGCGGCTTTGATCGGCGGCAGCGCACGTCGACAGCAGCGGCGGTGACGACAAGCACAAGGCGGCGAGGGTTTTGGGAGGGTAGGTGTCAGGAGGGAGAAAAATACCCTCAATGGCAAACTCGTAAATAAGTATTGACTCGATTCCTACTCGAGTCAAAATAATAACTAATTCACAATAAATTCTAAAAAAAATCTTGAAAAAATATGGGAAAAATCCCGTAAAATCAGACGAACACAGCAACATCCAAATGATATGTTCTATAACTAATAACCCACCCAAACTCCCTATATTGCGTCCTAATTCGTCATTTGGCCCTAAAAATATTCTACGATCAAATAACAATCAACACTGCATACCTCCATATACTTGATAACCCATTTTTCATCATCTTTTTGATGTTATCATCGTATACTTGAGCATACATGACCCTCATCGCTCATAACTCACAGCTGGCCTCAACTCAGCTCGCGGTCCATGAAGCTGACTCGACTCGAACCGACTGGTTCGCTCCCGTAAAACTCTGACTCGAGTCACGGGTTTTACACCTAGGTTGTCTCAAAATAGAGATTTGAGCAAGATGAAGTTCTATGGATGGTCGAATTGGCCGTAGGTGGCTCGCTGATGCCGGAAAATGGCCCGAAAGGTGGAGCAGTGATGATGAATAGTGATTAAAAAACTCAGTCGCCAATAGCAACTACGAAGGTGCCAATGGTGATAGTGGGTATGGATCGATAGCCGGTTGCGGGGTGGTCACGACTGTACCAATCTGGTGGCCGGAGGGGGCCGGGGTCTTGCTGGTGGTGAGCCAAATTGGCGGCAGTGTAATGGTGGAAAATTCCGAAATTGTGGAAAATAACATGCTGAAGCCAGGGTAGATGTGGACGGCTCATATCTTGCCATGTGGCACGATCCGAATGTTCGACAACTCGTGTATTAGTGGGGCCCACCTATGGGTATATACAATATACATATGGACAAAAAGCTCGGATCGAGACCGTCCAAAGTCAAAACTGACTCAAGTCCTAAAAGTTACTCTATTGGCGGGAATGGAGGCAAGAAGGCTAAATGGGCCTCAAACCCTGAACTCAATCAAGTGGGCTCACAAGGGCACAATCCGGTGATCTAAAATCCCTATGATGCATGTAAATGAGATACCCTGAAAATCTAAAATGGATACTAAACGCATCAACGACCTAAATCTTGGCCTAAAACCCTAACTAACTTATAAAAATCATATGTATACTTCGTGTATACATTAATGACTCATGTTCTATTGTATCATAACTGAAACTATCATATGCGTAAAATCGTAACCTAAAGTTGGGGTTTTACAGATGGGGCATAGGCGTATCTAGTAAACAAGGGAGAAATCAATTAAACCGATAGGTCGTACCGATAAAACTTCTGGTGGATCACTAGTTAGTGCCAGAGTTGGGAAGGTTACTATACACTTGTAGCACTTATAATCATTTGTGAGGACTTATTTGAAAGGTTGTGTGATAGATATCATCATGCAAAACCTAAAAGTTGAGATGCAAACCCAAAAATTGTTCATAGTTGATGAGTAACATAATATTATATTGATAAGGTTAATAATAATAATTGTTTTATCTTGTTTTATTGTTGTAAAAAATGAGCTGATGATGAATGTGGTACATGTCATTAAATCAGTGATTAATTCATGAAACATGAATGTAATAATGCACTGCAAAGTTGTATAATGAGACAAATAAATAGGACTAAATCATTACAAAGGGTGGTACCTCTAACTGAAACTGGAATAAAAAGGTGAATGTAATATTAAGGTTAGTAAATCCTAAAAGTATAAAAGATGAAATAGTTAAGGCTAGTTACACTCTAATTTAAGGTGAAATTAAACTAATTGTGTGGATAATTGATCAAATATTGTTTGATTGTAAATATTGATTAAATTATATTTATACTTGTTCATGTTTATGATTTTCCTTGAATATTATGTATAGATGTATATGATGTTAATATTGAACTCTTACATAATTGATTATTTTTATCAATCTTTATTCGATTAATATTGTTTGCTACATATTTGAGTAAATGCACAATGCTGGTTATCTAGTGCTGAACGGGCAAAGTTTATCATTGTTTACAGGTTAGCAAGCAAAGATTCGAAGAACAAAAGGATGGATGATCAATAATAGATTTATTTTTGTCGTTATATTATATTGAGATGTGAAGACTTCTTTTAGACTATTGATTTGGTACATTAAATTTGGGCATATTTTGCTATGGATTAATTATTAGTATATCACATAAATATTGACAAAGTAAATATATTGTGTACACTAATGGTATTTTTTTAATTTAATTATTTATTAGTTAATTAAGTAATAGTTGTCATTTGGATCAATAGGGAGAGTTATTATACAGATATTAATGAAGTGCTGACAGCAATTTCATCTACTCTTTCTCCTGGTATGAGAGGACATGCTCAACCAACAATAAAGTGGCCGTCAAGATACCTGAAATGTTTTTACTGTGGAGGTATGTACCATGATTCCAAATCGGGCCATATGAAGCCCCAAACTGCCCTTGCGATGTGACATCATTGCTTGTGTCATCAGAATCGGCTACACAGTCCATCTGACACCACTGCTTATGTCACCGTTCTAATGTTAGCGGGTCAACTGATAATTGGGACCAATTGTACAGGTCAATATTTGAAGTCTATAATTGCCATACCTACACCCTTTTGCGATATGCTTGAAGAGTGTGAGGATACCTTTCCTTTCAGAAGACATTCCAAAGTAAGCAAAAAAGTGTAGTGAGAGTTTCAGTTTGAAGTTTGAGTGAAATGCTTGATATTTAACCGCAAAGTTTAAGTTTCTAATGTGAAGTATAATCAAGTCTACGTGTCTATCAATCTTGTAAATTTCTTTCAAATATATAAACTTTGATGCTTAAAATATAGTTTCCTTTAGTCAAATTAGTGAAGATGGAACGTTAATCCCCCAATCAAATTACTCTAGGAGGATCTTTGAGTTTTAATTATCCACTTAAATTCACCGGAACCCCTCAGTTAGATCACTTGAGGAGGATTGATTGATCCTTTATATTAAATATTGTCATTAATTTTTAATACAACCTTTTATTATATGCTTAATTACTTTATATTGCTTATATTTTACTTTTTTAATGTTTGTGTTATCTATGATATCACTTTTATATTATATTATATTATATTATATATATATATATA
The DNA here is from genome assembly GCA_033002965.1 of Piper betle. Lineage (NCBI taxonomy): Eukaryota > Viridiplantae > Streptophyta > Magnoliopsida > Piperales > Piperaceae > Piper > Piper betle. The sequence goes on along the minus strand of JAURVB010000163.1, from coordinate 4,475 downwards.
TATATATATATATATATATATATATATCATGCATGTTTCGATTTACAAGTGTTCTCCTTTAATTTATATAAGCAAGCAAACCATGGCTTTTGAATAAAAGGATTGTTAAAAATTGAGCTTTATTAACAATAGGCATTTGACAAATCAAACTACAACAAAAATAAAAATAATAAATCAAATCATTATATTTTATGTTCTTTATTATTAAAAATTATAATGATATATATATATATATATGTGTGTGTGTGTGTGTGTGTGTAAGAGTGATATAATATATTTCAACTAATTGTTATGTAATAATAAAAACTAAAAAATCAAGAAAAAAGTGTTGAATATTGGCTTCGGGGATGCCATGAGTGGGAATGGGGGACTCTGGCAATGGTCTACAAATACAAATGGGTAAAGTGTTATTGCGTTTGGGGCAAAAAATTTTTTGCCCCGAGCTATGATCCCAACTATCTGATTACAAGGATGGTCCACATCTATTGATCTAAAAACCTAAAAATCTTCTTGGAGACACCATCTCACTGCCACCGCCCAGCCGCGCTCCACCTCGACCCCGCCTTGCCTGGCCCTGCCCTATCGTGGTCTCCTCTACCCCATTCCCCCCTCCCCCACTGTGGACGCCCGTCCCCACTCCCCCTCGACCCTACCATCCCTCCTCCCTGTGGCGTGGACGGAGGGGTCGAGGGGAGCGGGAATGAGGGGCATCCGTGGTGGGAAAGGGGAGGAATGGGGTAGAGGAGGCTGCGGTGGGGGAGGGGAGGAGCAGGGTAGAGGAAGGGCTGCGGTAGGACGGTAGCCGCGGTGGGGGGGAGCTATTCGCTGCACGGTCGAGAGGGAGTGGGGAGGAGGGGTGTCTGCGGCGGGGTGGGCCACATTTTTTTTCTTTTAAAATAGATCTGAGCCATCTTTGTAATTGCCCAGATCAAAGTTTAGTTTTCCTTTTAAAAAAAACTACAGTTGGATGGCTCAGATCATAGCTTAGGGCAGAAATGTTTTGCTGCCCCGGGCTCACCTATCATATTTATGTAACATAAATTCCTTAGAACGTTTTGCTCTATCTAGTTCAAATTGAAAAGTATTAATTTTTAAGTTCATTTCAAAAAAGTAGGTCCATCAGAGGAAATTCGATGAGGTATCTGCTGTTTAGATATATAAATACCTTTTACACTTGATGAAACTTCTTCTGAATTGGAACGAGTAGATATACTGAGTCTAATAGATACACTAGGTCTACTGAATATTATTTCAATATCTCTATTATTATTTTCTATAATTTTTTTAGTAGTTCATTGTATTATTTTAGGTGGTATTACATTTTCTAACTTCCTTGATTTAGGTAATTCAATTTCATTCCAAGTAATTGTTTTAGGAATAGTAATATGAGCTTTATTAATATCTATTTGGAACAGTGTTGTTTTACCGTTATGAGACTCTATTCTAGAATTTGGACTTATAGAGCCATAGCTTTTAAACATACTCTATATATGACACATAAGTTCATAGATCTAGGAAGCATATCGTACCCTTAAGTCTGGATATTTAAAGCTAATGCTTCATGAATATGAGGATCATGTAATCTTAAAGAATAATTTGGATTATAATTAAAATATACTGGTCCAGTTCCTAAAGTTGATTCAATTACCCCTAACAGGGAATCATTGAATTTATTATGTCTTTTATCTCTTAGACATAATAATAAGGAAGTATTTAGACGATCTCTAGTTAAAGGTTTAACCGCTACTTGTACTAATCCAAGATGGATATATTTATATTCCACTTTTAAATATTCTATTAATTTATTTTTTAATAGATTTATATTTTTTTACAGTTTCCTATACTGATACTTTGTTGAAAGGTTTTTATTATATAGGATTGCTTAAATTCTATAAAACCTTTATTATATACTTTGGTTAGACTAACCTCAGGAATAGCCAACTTATTTAGATTTTGTTCTATATCTGTATAGACTATTTGTTTAGTGTTCTTAAGATTTGACAAACTCTATGATTTATTGACTAAACTTGTTAAGAAAGCCATTATTAATTAAGGGTTCCTAAGTAGGAATTTCCTAGGAGAAGCCAATCCAAACTGCCTCCACGCCAACCTTAGCTTTTGAGGACTTACCAAGTCTTGGACTACATCACCTACCTAAGTAGTCTTAATCAACTTTGGCTCTGATACCAAGTTAATCTTGACACCAAGAATTCGCCTGATTGTAATAAACTAAACAACAAACTACACAAATAACAATAGACTACAACCTATAAACAGATATAATAACAGAAAAACTTATAAACAAATATTATTAAACTTCAATATTAAACAAACAACAAATAAACAAACTATTAAACAGAAAGAAGATAATCAAACTTTAAAACTATGAACAAATATGATTATATATAAAAGCCGATATTGTATTTAATGCGATATTAAAGGCATATAGTTCTTATCAGAACAAATATAGTCCAGAAGAGGTCAGGTTCAAGATAAAACTTACTGTTATTGATCTTCAAAGTTTTACACCCTTTTCTTACAATCACTCAAGCACTCACAAATACTTAAAAACTATTCTTACAAACAATGAATCACTCATTCTTTTTACAAGTTGTACAAGGAAAGAGGAAAAGAGAATGAAAGACGAGGAAAGGAAATAAGAAAGATTTGAAAAGAAAGGAAAGAAGGAAGATCTGAAGAGTAAGAGAGATTTGAGGAAGAGGAAGAGAGACTTTGGATCAGGGAGGAATTCTAGATAGATTGTAGATACCCCTACCTTCTCAATAGTCCTGAGGTATCTATATATAAGTAAAATAAGATGACAAAACCAATTAGTAAACAGATGACCGGATCACCTATTGACATGGCATGATAATGCTGACGTGGCAATGATGTGGCGGATTTTGGATGACATGGCAGATAAGAAGACACGGGAGATAAGATTACTATTGTTTTGATATGGACTTCAAAACAGTTTCTACAATAATAATATGTGGGGAAGAAATAGTAACTAATTGTACCGGTTCATGATCAATCTGAGCAGGAGAGGTTTCTGATCTAGCAGACCCAACATCTTTATCAGGAGTATCAATAGTTGGTGGAGAATATCCTCTATACAAACATTATTTGACAGCATGGTTTGATTCTCCATAATAAAAACAGTGCTTCTTCTGCAGATGAAACAAATGGCAATATTTTGCTATATGACCCAAAATTCCACAAAGATAGCATTGTAAATCTTGAGATGTAAATTTTGGTTGTCCAAATCCTCCAAGTATAGGAGTAGATGGAGTTGTACCAATGGTTGGTAGTGCATCATCCATATTTTTTGAGTCATCTAAATTGGAGAAAGAGGTGCCTCAATTTTAGGTGTTATCGGGATATTCTAAGTTCTAGCAGGACTGTTTAGAGACCCATAGAAATCCAACATATATGCCAATCTAATAATATCATCTTCAGCTATTAGGGGATTCTTTTGCTTAAACTGCAAATATTGTAAATAAACATTAGGGGCAGTATTAGTAAGTCACTGCTAACACACTTGTTGGTGGTTGAGACTGTGACTCAGGCACTGAGTTTTGCATAATTTCAGGAGTCTTGTATTTAGATGATATGGACACAGCATCAGAAAACACAACTTTTCCTTTTCTTTTACAAGGCTGAGGCAACCCATATAAAGATATGGTAGAATTGAACCTATCCCACCATCTAATGTATATTTTATGGGCTAGGGAGTATACAAAACTACCTATAATAATATCATAATGAAAGGAGAAATTTCATGATAAAATTCAAGGAATTTTATAATAAATTACAAATTGAAAGAAAGCATATCCCAAGTCTTGATCAATTCTTTCTTGGAATAATTTATACTATTTCTAAATATATAGAGGGAGAAAATGAGCCTCAGGGCCAAAATCTACAAACCATTGAGCAAACCAAGAGGGAAGTAGAGAAAGTGGTGAAAGATCTACTCTGATAAACCACGAATGTTGACCAAAATTATTTTTTATATAACAAGATTCTATCAAAGGTTTTAATATAATCCCAATAGTTATATTCCTTGGGAAGACCATGAGGGATATTATTAGATAATCTTCTTATAACATTTAGATTTCCATATTCACTCATACTCATAACTTTCTTTATAATATATAATTTTACAATAAATGATTGATGTCTCAAGCTGGTCTGGATATACTATTTGATGAACTAACAAGCCTCCACAAAACTTATGAGTTATTTCACAAGAATGGATTTCCAGAAGTATAAGTTCAAAATAGTAACGAGTTTTTCTGGATTGGACAGGAAAATGTGATAAATGTGGAAGCACTTGATTAGCCAAAAGTGTAACACCCCATTTCGGCTCACCCGTGAACCGACCAGGAAATGTCACCGGCAACCGAACCGTTCGTTAATCTACTAGATTCGGTTAAGCCAACCAGGATCTACTCTCGGCGTCTCAAGATGGAGAT